>PKRV01000337.1:766479-777910 GCA_003709505.1 Hyphantria cunea
CACGGCGCGGCCCCTCCCAAGCGGCACACTCTGCCAGCGTATGCCACGCCGTATCCTCCCGACAGTCGACGCAGTGGTGACACCGAGCGTCCGGCTCCCTGTCTATGCGACACAGGAACCTCCCGAAGCAGCCATGCCCCGAGAGGATCTGCGTCAGACGGAACGAGAGGGAGCCGTGCCTTCTCCCGAGCCACAGGTCGAGCACTGGCCGAAAGGCCTCGACAGTGACTAGGCCGGCGGAAGGGCTTGAAAGCCTGTCCCGCCATTCCGCCATAGGGTAGATAACACCTTAGTCAAATAAGTTACTTACTTTTATAATCTGTCAATACGATTTTGTATGAGTAATGTACTAAAACTTGTGACGTCATTGTTTTAGACTATTGAGCAATATATACTACAATGTTTATTTGGTTAAAATTTTTAATAGAAATTGAAAGGTGTTATAGTTATATTTACCGAGATGTTTTGTAATATTCGTTTTAATGAAATAGATGAGTATTTATTTACGATATAGTAACCTACCCTATTAGCAGGAACGGTGCCATTGATGCATTAATATTTGTAGTTAGTACAGATAATGTTCGAAGGATGTACACTATTTTATCAGTAATTTGTTAAAAGCGTCGTATATTGTTACGGGAACATAGTATCGTGTTAGGTTTATGCACGGTCGCTTTAAGTAACGATGTAACTATCAACTTGGACTGAAAATCGCAAGCAATCCACTGGATTATATAACTACCTACGGTATAACATTTGTATTATATTATGTTATAGAGGTGCAAATGCACGTTTTGGTGTCTGAGTTGACCCTCTATCGGCTTCATTTTGAACTATTATTTTACACAGTACATTCAACGATTCTTTATTATAATAATTATTGATAATAATAATAATAATTAATGATCTTGCATCCTTATTCTTCAAAGGTATTTTTCCTTTAAGAGCTTGAAGCCTATAATGTTTTGCATAGATACAATTCAGTTATTCAAGCACTATTAACCATTTTCAATGTTGTGAGTTGAATATTTTATAGGTATTGTATATACGTATTTACATATATACCATTATTAGCGTTTGTTATGTACCTACATACATAGTATTTACTGATAAATAACAATAAATATACATATATTATTAATATCCCTAATAAATCCGCATAAGTTGCATTAGCACTACTCAGGCTAATGCAGCTTATGCGGATTTATTAAATTGTTTATAAATTGCTTCGACATAGCTGAATTATTTTTAAATATTTACATTCGAGATAGTTCAATTTATGTGACTATTTTATGACACTTGGCCTTGGAGGCAATCATCCACTATTCGTTAGTGGTCCCTGGCAATGTGTTGATCACTTATACATGAAGTGGAGAGTTAGTTCTGATGACAAGTAGTCACTCACCCAGGAAGGGATTCCCCTTTCTTTTTACCTATAGCCACATGTTCCATGCCATATGGCAATAATGATAATAAAATGATTTGTTTTAGAATCGTTTATAGTTATTCAAAACACCTTGTCTTCTTACTCATGATGTGTGGACATTTAAAGTGAATAAAATTCGTGTGTAGTGTTTAACTTGTTCACGTGTTTGATTGTCTTTTATGGAAATTCTTTAAATGAATGGACTGTAATGTCGTTAACTAGTTTGGCGGCCGGTACGCTATCAAGCAATATTAACTTTAACATTAGGTGGCAGTTCGCCGCAGGTAGCATAATCTTCCAATTAAGGACCTGGATGCTAAAATGTTCTATATTTAAGTCTAATGATAATGAAATATAAAGAATATAATAGAGAAGTACTATATTTTTACGAAGTTTCTTTTAATAAGTTGTTATCTGAAGGACTTGATGTTTTCTACTTAAGTATGAAATGTTGTCGATGGACTATATAATGTGATTTTTAGTGAGAACATTTGTTATCAATAATACCTCATACTAGTGCCGCTCGGTCCTTGTTCCCGAAGCTACTGCGGTGGATTGGCCGTTTGCAGGTCGCCCACTTGAAGTCAAATTGTCCCATAAAAAGCCTTTGCCTAGCATCTCTTGTAGGGATGGATAATGAAGCAATAAGTGTACTGAAGTTTATAATCTTAAATGTTTAATGTTTCGACTATTATATGGAAGAGTATGTTTTACTATGTGTATATATAAATATTAAAATAGAATTAAAAAATAAAATATTGATCAATTAATTACATGATTTTTTTAATTAAATGTTGCTTAATAAATTACCTTGATTGAGATGTAGTGAGTGTATGATTTTGTACTCTAGCGATATTTCAAGTTGTGCGAGATGAGCGATACAAATAAAAAAATAATGAGGAAAAAATAAAAGAATGTTTTCGAAACTCAATTCTAGCAGCTAAATGGATTTATAACTTTGAATTTGGAACTCTCAAACAAACGACCTCCATACGAACCCGATGGAGACGCGCCTACTAGCGCCACATGCCACCCTGAGTGTGGCCGCGGAGGGTCGGGACGAGTTTTCCCCTCCATCTATAATATACTATGCTTTAGAGGCCAGCTGCAAAGGGACGACGTACGCGTGTGCGGTACCTCGTCCAAATTGAGAGTCTACCAGCAGACGGTGCCCACTTCAGTGCGGGCAGGCGCTGGGAGGGGTCTGGATGTCGTAATAAAGCGGTTCCCGGATCCCTTCCATCTCAGGCGCAGAGTGGAACTCCGTGTGGTTTTAGTCGGTTCGATTCCGACACACCGCCCCGTCGCAAACCCTGGTGGGGTGAAGGCACGACGGGGTTTCCACAAGTAAAAAAAAAAAGTGGGGTGACGGCTCGTGGAGGTTTCCACACGTAAAAAAAGGTACATTACTGACGTTACATCGCATGCTAAAGCGAGCATGTTGAGACATACTCCATATTATAGTTTTAATTGTTTTGATATAGGTATTTCATGACATCATCATCAACAACCCATAATGTCCACTGCTTGGCTTGAGTCTTATTTCACGACGTGCATTAAAAAACAGCTTATGAAATTAACTTATCACTTAGTATCAACCTCTGTGGCTGTCATTAGTCGCTAACTACTAGAGATTTGTCGCCAAATATCGGTTTAGTCAGCGATTTAATTATTTTTTGCATTGTGTTGTTTTGTTTTATACACCTACTTTAATCATAATATCATCTTTTATGGCGAATAGTTATTGGCTAGGGGCTAGGTGTCCTGTTATAGTTCGTGCAAGTATTAGGCTGTCTAGTGCCTTAAGGTGAGCTTTTCTGCCCCTGGATTCGTGTTTCACTAGTACGTTGTCCAGCCAAGAAGTGAATTTGGTTAAAAGGTAGTGGCAGAAGAATGGTTCGGCTGGTAGTTGGACTTGCCGAGGCCGTCCTTGCCTCATCTGCGACGTCCTTCTTATATAAATTACTCTTTAATCCATCGTACATTATTTGTAGTGGCAAGCTTCTACAGGCTTCATAGCATACAAAGATGGTATGGAAGATCATTCTGTTAGCCTTCAATGATTTTAGGAAGGCCATGCCGGCTATAATCGCATGTTTTAGTCTTTAATACTCTTTAAGATTATTGTTAGCCTAAATGATTGTCGCCCTCGCTCTTACACCTGATCAGACCCTTTAATCGCCCACTCCTGGACATAGGTGTATCCTAAGAAAGTTAAATTACACAATTTGGTTCGAACTGGATTAGTCTTAATTTTTTGATTATTAACTTTGCACTCGTAACATTGAAATATAAAACTGTTTGAATCCAGATTTAAAGGGGTAAACAAAGATAGGTACAGAATTCGTCAAAAATTATTTTTATTTATTAAAACACTAGCTTTTTACCGCGGCCCCGCCTGTAGTATATGTCAGTTTTAGCAGCAGTAAAGATCCTCACATGGTTACTTGAGAGTTTGACCTGAGGAGATGAAATGACTAATCAATGTTGTCACAGTGGAGTATCTTAGCTTAAAAAGATTCCCTCATGAGTGGGAATTAGATCTTGCTATTTAACAACGGGTCAAACAGGTATTGCTTTCATCTCTAATGACGATTGGTTTGGGTACAGTTTTGTGCACCGTTCTAAAAGTTTACATTGGCACAGAGTTATATAAGCTAAATAAAACTAGATAGGTTAAAATTTTCATTACGTGTATAATTATGGATACCTACACCATCTAATGAAAATATCAATCTATTGAAAAAGTAAAATTGCAATGATATATAATTTATAAATTGGTTAAGGAACTACTAAATAGCTACTTAACATTTTTTGGATGAACAACAGCGACAAACGCGTCGTCGTTTTTTACGACGGCAGCAACGACGGCGGCGGCGTCGGCGACGGCGACGACGCGAACATCGTCCCACGCCCCGACATTGTGCAAGACGAGTTATGCTAGTCGTGTAGCGTTCATCTTGTTGCAGCAGAAACCCCAGTAGTGCACTCTGTTTGAGAATCTGTTCCGCTTTGTCAGTTAGCGTTTGCGAGTGCCATACTTTGCCGAATTGACTCTGCAGGTATCGTGTTATATCTTGTGCACATACTCCGTTCCTACGGTTTTTAGATACTTTGTGGAATGTCGTGATTACCAATTTTGCAGTATTTTCATCCGGGTTGATGTAATTTCTAACCATTTTACTTTGTCATATTTCAATTTTTCTGTAAAAATCCCAAAAAATGACATTGAAGAAGCCAGTTTTGCACGTAAACAATATTGACTGCATAAATTCATAGACTAATGTAAACATAATAAAATAGACTGGCAACTTATGATTTGAGCGCGGCGCCTCTTTACACAATGCCGTAACTTTTTTTTTACAGCTCCCGCATTAGGAATATACATTCCTGTGTCACGAGGATCTTTACAAACATACATGAAACGGACACAAAGTACACCTAGACTTAGAACAACAATTTATGGATCACACAAAGTGTTGTCCCATGTAGGATTTGAACCCACAACACTTGGCGCAGTAGGAAGCGGCGTGGCGACCACTGAAACCACTATGCCAACCGTGTAGTCGTAACTAGATGAGTGCCAGCAAAGCCCAGGCGCAAGCCGTCTGTCTCTATATCTGTAATACAGGGATATACTTTGATTCTAAAGGAAGGACAAAGGCTACTACTACTTTTTTAGCTAAAAAGTAGTTGTAGCCTTTGTCCTTTCTCCCTCCCTCCCCTTTGTACTACTGTATCGATATAAATAAAATAAAATTGGAGTGTCTATTTGTAATAATAAAATACTCCCTTTTTTACTTAACGCATAGTATTTATACCTGGTACATATACCAAAACAACCTTTATTTACAATTTTCGTCTGTCTGTCGGACTATCTGTCTGTCTGTCTGTTTGTTCCGTCTAATCTCTGGAACGACTGGACCGTGAAGTTTTAATGCGGTTTTAACAATGTATGTGAAATGGTTTGTTAGTAGTTCTAAGTTTTATTTATATAGGTCTCAAGTTGGTACAGTATCTATAGGTTTTTAACAAAATAGACTGGAATCACGTTCTTTAAAATTTTAGTTTTATGAAGTTTGTTTACCGACTTGAAATCGGTTATAAAATAAAAAAGATTTTTTATTACCTCAGGTACAATCATCATCATCATCTCAAGCCTTCTTCAACCAATTTGGTGTAGGCCTCCTTCAACTCCCAACTGCTCAAAATAGAAAGAAGTGGATTCTTTCTATTTTGGGCAGTTGTATCCAATTTTGGCCCGCCACCTTCCTGATGTCATCTTTCCACCTCATCTGCGGTCTGCGAACTGGTCTTTTAAAACTCCACAGTCTCCATTCTAAGAGGTCTTTGCATCACGAACCAGACTTACGGGCTACGTGACCTGCCCATTTCCATTTCAGTTTAGTCACACGCTTTACGATATCTGCAACTTTGCTTCGTTTTCTCAACCATTTGTTTGTTTTACGGTCTCGTAAAGATACTCCTACCAGCTTACGTTCCATTGCCCTTTGGGTGACTAAAAGTATCTGAAGTATAGCCTTTGTAGTTACCCAAGTTTCGGCTCTGTAGGTAAGGACGGGCCAGACGCACTGGTTGTATATACGTGCTTTTTGTCTGCTGGTGAGATTCATTCGAAAAGCAAAGTCCAGTTTTGCAAAAGCAGCCCATCCAAGACGCTTCTGTTAATCTCTCTTTCTTGGTTGTCTTTTCCAAGTTTGATTTCTTGGCCAAGATAGATATACTTGGTGACTCTTTCCAATGGAGCTCCATTTATTGTGATATTCGCTGTGTTTTCAGTGTCAGTGGTCATGACCTTGGTCTTAGAAAAGTTTAGTTCAAGGCCAACACCAAGGGACGCGTCATGTAGTTCCTTAACCATTGTCTGGAGCTCTTCCGGATCACCAGCGAACAACACTATATCATCCGCGAATCGGAGATTGGATAGTCGTGTGCCCGCTATTGAAAGGCCTTTGTTTTCCCAGTCAATTTTCTTGAACACGTCCTCCAGCACCAGAGTAAACTGTTTGGGTGAGATAGTGTCCCCCTGCCTCACCCCCCTTTGGACCTTAACCGGCTCAGTGTGATGCGGAATAGCTTCAATGTCGCGTTTTTGTATATACTATCTAAGATGTCAGTGTAGCGGCTATCTGTTCGGGCATGAAGTAAAGCTTCCAAGACAGCCCACGTTCCGACACTGTCAAAGGCTTTTTCATAGTCTACGAAAGCGAGCCACATCGGGATCTGGTACTCCGTGCTTTTCTCTATGAGTATCCTCATGAGAATGTGGTCTATTGTACTGTACCCTTGTCTAAACCCGGCTTGCTTTCTAGGTCGGTAAAAGTTCAATTTTCTTGAAAGGCGATTGGTTAGTACCGTAGAAAAAAGTTAGTTTATGAGAGCAAGCTGATGGGCCTGTAGTTGTTCAGATCGGCTTTACACCCTTTGTTGTATAGCAGAATTACCACCGCATTTTCCCAGTTTCTGGGTATTTCTCCTTGTAGCATACACTTGTTAAACAGATCCGCTAACTTTTCGATAAGCGGGTCACCGCCCTCTTTAAGCATTTCAGGTATTATCCCATCCTCTCCTCCAGATTTACCATTTTTGACTTTAGATAAGGCGTTCCAAATCTCATCTCTATCAATCTCTGGTATTTGTTCTGACCCGATGTTCATTATTTTGCAGCGTTTTAAGTTGCTTGGTGGCTCTGCCATGGGAGAATATAAGGTTTGATAGTAGTTTTCGATAACTCTGAGAATTCTTGCCCTATCCGTGGTCAAAATCCCGTTTGTGTCTTTTATTTTCGCAATTTGCTGGTTCCCCGACTGGAGTGCCCTGTTAAATACTTTTGGTCCTTGGTGTTTTCTATGACAAATTCTACTGTTTGCTCTTTCCATGCCTCAATATCTCTCTCCACATGCTCTCTAGTGGTTTTACAGAGTGCTTTGAATTCATGTGTTCTCTTTTGGCCAGTTGTAATCATGTCTCTCCTTTGATATAGTAGGGCTTGGGTTTCTGGAGTGAATTTATCTCTCCTTGTTTTACTCTTTTTAGCCACTTTAAGAGATGTTTCAAGAATGATATTATTAAGGCTTCTACTGAACTCATCAAGCACCAGCGTCTCAGGCCTAATTCTCAGAAGCTCCTCTTTGAGCAAGGACTTGTACTCTGCCGTGTTTATACGAAGTTTTAGCGGGTCTACTTGATTGCTTTTAGTTTTTACTAATCTAGTATATCTCTCAAATTTTGAGTTCATTTTGACTATAGCTCCTTTGAGTCGATGGTCGCTCCCTCTGTAGAAACTATTCAGCACCGTGACGTCCTGGACAATGAACTTGTGGCTACTAAGGACATAGTCAATCTCATTTTCGGTACGACCTCCTGGTGAGATCCAGGTCCATTTTATTTCAGGCCTTTTTCAAAGAAATAACTCATATGGAATAATTTGTTTGATCAGGTACAATATTAGTGATTATTTTGATCAAAGAGGATGATACGCATTATTATGAGAATCCATTTTTAAAAACAAGAGTCAGAATGTTTTTAGAACGATATCACAAACGTTTGACATAAGCCAAATTTGATAAAATTTCTATAGTTAATTTTATTTTACTTATAGAGAAATTTATATTTTGTGACGTATTTAAAATTCTGAATATATATACTTCAAAAATGTTATAAACAAAACAATGTCTTTGCAAGAGGGAGAGTTTCAACCGCCTGTATTCCCTTCGGGGAGAATGATTATTAAATACCTGCAGACCAATAAAGATGGCGCGACGTTGTCTGATATTCTGAATCATCTTCGCTTGAAATGTGGGAACGATTCGAAATCGCTGAGTAGCACGGTTTTGTCATTATTGGAGAACGGTACTGCACTGGGGTTCATAGAACGATTGCCTAAGTCGGATGGGTTAGTTCGCGAGTGTTGTGGCCGCCGCCGCAAACTTCGCCGTCGCCGCCGTCGCAGCTGCGGGCGAAGGCGTCGACGTCGCAGTTGCCGTCGCCGCCGTCGACGATCTTGTAGGAGACGCAGATGACTACCACAGTACCTTGACCCTGAGCCAGTGCAGGTGTACAGGCGACGGAAGAACTAATCGTCGCTCAGATATATGACTTAATAAACGAAGTGTTCTTATTACATTTTTACTATATATCACGAATTTAGTAGCAGTATTCTGGTTGATAGTACGTTTCATCGAACTTCTGGAACTCTTCACTTGCAGTAAAGTAGTTTAGTAATAGTAGTTCGGTTGTAAAAACCACGTGATTCGTACTCGGACGGATTCGGATGAACGGACTCTCAGCCGTAATAGTGCTACCAGAAGGCATTTGATGATAAGATGTCGTCAACCACGCAAAGTGGCTTTAATTTAAAGTTATTTAAAAGCTCAAATTTTATAGAATTTTTAGTGTGATGGCAGAACATGATATAGTATCTGCGGTTTTTAAAAGCAATAACTCTGCTGTGAATCAAAAACGATTATTTAATTTAACTTCAAATATCCCAACAACGACTCCCGCACTTGGAATATATGCCGTGTCGCCGGGTATTTCATGAAGCGGACATAAAGAACTTAGATTTAACAACAATTTTAGTGGATTATGTTGACTCGAGAGTTACCAACCTATTTCAAAATCATAGACTTTTTAGTTTGAGTGTTAATAGGATGAGCGCACCTAACAATTTATAGTCACATGCGATTGGAAGAAGGTTTAATTGCTCTCACAAGTAGTTCTATGTCAATATGATGAGTAACAAAATTTCCCTATTTGTGAAATCCTAAGCTCTAGGTGCTCCTGTCAATAGGTTTTTTTTTTAATTATAGGGTTTTGCAGGACACTAATACATTAATTACTCTCATCTAAAATCGACGGCCAATATCGCAATATCGTATTTTCATCCTTTAACTGCTGGACATAGGCTGCTCTTTAGTAATGAGGTTTAGGCTTACGTACAAGATATACCACTCTTACTAGATGGATTGGTATAGGTTTTGTTTCAAGTTCCGGATGGCGTAAGAAAGCGGTTCCCGGATCTCTCCCGTCTCAGGCGCAAAGTGGCACACCGTGTGGTTTTAGTCGGTTCGATTCCGACACACCGCCCCGCCGCAAACTCCGGTGGGGTGAAGGCCCGAGGGGTTTCCACAGGTAAAGATATAAATTGTTTCAAGTGTTTTCTTCTCCTTGCAGTATTGTTGTCTTGCGTAATTTACTCCCTTAGTCGGTTCTAACGACAATATTGTAAACTAACAGTGATTTCATACTTCGTCTATTTCTAACCTTGAAAATGACAACCTTGCATAAAATCGTTCCCTTTATTACTTATTTAGTGTTCAAATTAAAAAAAAAACTTATTTAATGGTGCTTATAACGTAAATAGCATTCATCATCATCATTTACTTAACAACTACAATTTTGTCGATGCAGCTTTATCAGCTCTCCCTATCGAGCTGTTTCCTTGACTTCATACGTGGCAACCGTCACTTTTTCTTAATCTGGTCTGTATCTATGCCTCGGTCTTCCTATTCCTCTCTTTCCTCCCATTTTTTCCTCGATGATGTTACTTATAAAGTTACCATGGCATATATTACCATATTGCCTTTTCTAATTTCTACAGTGGAAATAACATTAGTTGTAAAAATTTGCTCCACGTTATTAACTTTGCTACTCTGCGGTTATATGTAATGTGGGATTTATTTGGGATGTATTTCAGGGTAAATAAAACACCAATAAAGACATCTAATAAGATTTATTTGTGATTAAACATTATATGCGTCGTAAATACGAGTACATCGGATACAGACATAAAGTGTACGTAGTTTAACATTTAAATTGATTATATGATTGTATGGTTAACATTTATGGGAATATGTATTACCTACGAATCTATTATATTATGAATGCTGACATCTCAGATCAAATAAAAAAAGGTAGATAACGCACGGCTTTTTTTCTTGTTGAAGCATAAAACTAAGCACTTCCAAGTAAATACACGAGTTAACGCACACATGCTCAGAAACTACGCTACTTTTCGTCAGTATCGTACAAGTTGTCGTGCAATTAGGTTATCTACAAAATGACGTCTTGTGCAATTAAATAATATAAAAACTATACAAAAGTACGCAAAAAGTCTCAAAGAATAACAAATCACACGTTATCATTTAAAAATATAGTTTTGTGTATATTTAATACACAAAATTATATTTTTTATGTTATTGTTACAATTTTACTAATAATAATATCAATATCACAAAAGACGTTCAAGAAGAGTGTTGCCAGGAGTTCGTATTTTTAATAACCTAGAAATGTAGGTAAGTTATTTGTAGGCAAATTCATAGTCATATATTGAAGTGTGAAACATTAGTGTTATTTTTTTATCACGTACTTTTATGGTGTTAATAGTAATTTAAAAAACAAACATTTAGTCTTAGTAATTAAACGTGTACTATCACTTTTAGGACATCTATCGTACTAATTCATTATGCCTTATAACCAACCATCCATTCATTATCTACCTATCCTACCTATACATCGTGAGCGACATTATAAGTGACCCAAGATGAAAAGAATATTTAACCAATATTTTTTTAAAAAAGGTGCTAGCTGTTTTTTTAAAAATGGAGGTTAAACTAATTCTTAAGATTAATATTTCAAAAATATTTAAACATTAGGCTGTATCGTATACGTAAATAAAAACGACGGACGACGACATTTATTTAAAATTAAGAAACTCATACAAAATAAAAGATTCTAGAACAATTAATTAAGTTCTATTTATGTTGTTTTTCGTTTTAATAACGTCTATAGTAGCTTAAGAAACTACTCCTTTTCTGCATGCGGAGTTTACCTGTAAATATTTACTAAATAATAGGTAGATATTTTCGTCTGTGATTATTATACTTTTTTATTTTATTTTTCAGATATTTTGTCTTATATTTGTTTTAATTTTAATTTTTTTTATTTGAATTACTTTAGTTTTTTGTCATTGAAGTGTGTACA
>PKRV01000337.1:778044-844106 GCA_003709505.1 Hyphantria cunea
TTGTTATAAGCACGACATGCCCTTTTATTTGACACCCTACTTGAGTATATTTAAAAATATTCGATGTGATATGAGAGTTGCAAGTGGGGATAAACAGTCGAAAAATATTCGACTGTTTATCCCCACTTGCAACTCTCATATCTTGTCATTGGTTAAACCAATTTTAATATACCCTAGCGTTTTGAAATGTTACAGATTTTGACCCTTCGTTTGATACCCTGATGGGCATTTTTTAGAGCTATTTTTCTCTTACGTCTTTACATCCTATAGAGGGAGCCGTATTGCATTCTCGGTATCCCATTTGTTAAATTATGTTAAGGGGTTCTCATAAGTTATGAAAACCACTTCTATACAAACAGACAAAAATAATATAAATTAATATATACATACAAATAAAAATATAGTATAAAAATATAGTTTGGAAAATATAAATATATCATATATTTATAAATACATCGTATTGACATAGCTGGATGCGAGAAGCCATAGATCGAACCAAGTGGCGTGAAATTGGAGAGGCCTATGTCCAGCAGTGGACTGCGATAGGCTGATGATGATGATGATGATATTCTCGTAATTTTCCTCTCATAATATTCCCGTAATTTTTCTGCTCACACATAAATAATCTAATTACAAATATATATAATCCAATTGTAATTTATACGAAACAAACAGATTTATTTTTGCATATTACCTATTTTTCAATTGTTGGGGACATTTTTTTAAAAGTGGCAACACTATCAATCCCTCACACATATTTAAAAAAATGTTTCATTTTCTTGCTCTACTTGCGGTGTCTTCCTTTTTTATTTGATCTGAGGCTGATATGTATAACAATCAATTCTAAGTTTAAAACAAACATCAAATCAGCTACAGTACATATGTTTAAAAATTTAGACAGAGATAATATGAATTATTGTATTTTATAATAAACTAACCTAAACTAAGTCGAAAACTTTTGACTAATGAAATATTGTTGCAATATGAAGTTTGAACACATAATACATTGATGTCATTGCCTTACCATCAAGCGCATCTTGAGATTGTCTTATTTTTTAAAAATTCGAAACAGTTTTATAATAACGTTTCTCAATAAGCTAAATGACATTTAAATTTATGTAAATGAATGTTTTTTTGATATTTCATTAAAGTATTTTTATACTTTATTTTAAGAAGATTCTATCTCATGGCCCCACTGCACTCACAACTCCCTATTTTTCTGATCTTGTTTGGTAATATAGATTTGATATTAATTACGTTCTACTAACCTCATGTAGACAATGGATAAGCGATATGTCTTTCACACTAGGGAAATATCCCTACGACGCGGGATTCTACAAAGTTTAATTGACGGACCTAATATACTCTTGGAACATTTACAATTAAAGAAAACAAGGGTTGATCAGAAAACAAGTTATAATAAATTATTGACTTTTCGTTTTAAAATTATGATTAACTTAATTCATAATGTAAAGTCGTTCTGTTATTTATTTTTAGCAAGTGATTAAATTTATATAATAATAGCATATTAACAAGTGATTAATTGAACAAGTTTTTTTAAACAAGTTTTTGGTACTTGATAATGAAAAAACCTTTAAGCCCTTTCATTTGATACCCGTATTGGGTGGGTTGCTTATCTTGGATTAATAATAATATCGATTATAAATAATTGCATTGTCATCAGAACCAAAGGCATATTTCAAATTTCAACTCATTCGGAAATCAGGAACTGGTTTAGATTTAACTTGCAAGATTAGATTACAAACAAACATCGGAACAGGTGAAACTAAATAAAAGCTTGTAAAAAGTAGTGAAGCAACTAAAATAAATTGTTACAAGTTATTTATAAATACGTTAAGAGCCTTCCACAAATACAGTCTTGATCCAACCTAACCTACAGTTCGATTGTGAGTTAAGGAGATCTAGCTAAAGTACAACAGTCATCTTAAGAATAAGTATACAACGTTATTTTCTATATATATCTATCTATTTTCCTATTATAAATACTAAGTGTACGTAAATAAATACTCACTAAAAAATGTATTGTAAAAGTAAATTTTAACTCCATTAAAGTAAATCCTGTTTTTCTTTTGAAATAAATATAAAAGAATTTCTTTTAATAAATACAACAAAATATTTGGCCTGTGTAAGTAGACCACATGAAAATATAAAAGTGGATGAATCTAAACCAATTTCCATAAATGAGAATCAAACAGTGGTTTAAATAGAGCTCGATAAAAAAATGAAAATTATGTTTCAAGTAAGTAAAGTAAAAGTAAAAAGTAAAGATAAACTTTGAATGGAGTTAAAAAAACCAATGTTATCGATTTCATGAGATTATAGTCCAATACAAATTTATAACACTAAATAAATTTTATTTTACAGAATTATCGTTTATAACGACACTCAAATATTTTTTTTATATTTTTACTCACAATCAGATTATTATTTTCCAATTATCTTAAAATATAATATTCCTACATTAAATACAAATATTTTTTTCATGTTTTTGCTCAAAAACAGATTATTATTTTCTAATCGTCTCAAAATATAATACTCCTACATCAAATAGACTGACTTTCCTCGACAGAGTATAAGAATAAATATTTGCTAGACCTCCTCACAGATTATACTACTCTTATTTAAATTAGGCGCCCAAAAGCTTTTTGATCGTATATCCGGGTACTGCATAAACAAGCATTAAGAACATCAGAGCGACCAGAATCACGATGGAAGCCTTCAGGATTGTCCATTTGTAGTTATGCCAAACAATGTACCGTATAGATTTCAGTGGATTTAAGAACCACATAAATGATGCATCTGGACGACTGGAAACAAAATAATTAAATATGAAAGACTGTCACTATAAGAAGAAATTTCCTACGTAACTATGAGAATGTACGAACTTTGGTTTTTCCAGAGGATCTGGTTCATTGCGGCCTAATCCTGCCGGTACTTTTTCTGCTTCATCACGCGTCAAAAGATGTATTTCAGCCTCTACTTTTCCAGTCAGTTCCATTTCCTCAGTGTCGCGCTTTATGTAAAACGGCCACCAACCCTTCACGCGTTTCTGTTTAAAGATATTGATCATTGGCACAGAGCCATCATTCCTCAACATATCTAGTGTACAAAGTTTAGAAGATTTAGCGCCGCGTGGAAAACGGCTCAAATCCAGTGTAACTGCTCCTGTAATAACAATAATGTATGAAAAAGACAAATCGTTTCAAAGGTTATTCAGGCCACATTGAAGTGTTGTGGAATGAACCTTACCCAAGAAATCATCAGCCGAAAAATGATCAGCGTCCCATACTTGCAACTCGAGACGCGCCGGAATTTTACATTCGGTTTCATCCCACGAAAATACAGATTCTTTACGAGAAATTACTATACGTTCTTCTGCTTCTAAATAGTCAAATGGGTATATGAAACGCCAATTAAAATTTCCTTCTCCAGTCAGAGAACGATAATGAATATCCGTACTTTGACAATCATCGGGACCTTTGACCCATCTGCAAGTAAAAAAATCACAGTTCTAATAAATTTTTATCCTCTCACTCTTCTCTGCTTGAGCCTCTGAGGGCTTTGAGGAGGATCCAGGCTACTTAATTTTAATCTTGCCACCTGAAATGGTTACAACGCCTAATAAGACCCTAAGTTATCATCCTTTTTTGGATGAAAACAAATCTAAAAACACAAAAATCATGAAAATTGGTCCAGCCATTCCTGCGTTATAAATGGCGTACCTAACTGAACTTTATTTTATATAAATATATATACATATAAATTTTATGTATTTAGTTTTAAAAATTTACCCTTTTACATAAATGTCCGACATTTTTTCTCCCGTGAAGAAAGCATCGTCTTCTAGGACAACGTCATCTGTATTCCAAATTATAACTCTCATTTCATATGATTTTGGCTTTCGAGCAGAAATATCCAAAGGTGGTCCTGGCAGAGGCATATCCATCGGGAACATATCCACCCACATTTCCAGACGACCTTGTTCAATACCTGAGAATATAGTAATAAATACAGTTGTTTTTTATCTTGCAATACGAGTTGTTATTAAAGTTTGTTAAGTTTGTGTTATTTAAATTCTTTTTCTTACCAGGTTTATTGGGATTGTACAGGGGTCGAGTTTCAATATGCTCAGTAACCAGACGTGTCCCAACACGTGGCACTTCTTGCCAACGACGCAATACGACTAGGGCCATTTGCTCTTCAAGAGTATCAGGGTTAGAGAATAATTCTGTATCATCCATAGGCATGTTGAACACGGTGCGTCCAACTTTTACCCGGCCGTATTCATAGATTGGTGGATCCAGTTTTCCATCCTTGCAAAGCTTGGCTAATATTTGTGTTGGTTTCATAGCGTCACGCCAGCGGTTATACCCTTGCCTGAAATATTGCGATAGAATAATCACGTAAGTACATATAAGTGTATATCTCAATAGACCGCCATAGTGTGGGTCACCATGCACTGCTGCATTGTCTGCATTCATAATAAGTATAGCGGCTATTAAACTTCTATTCTGCTCATGCTTTCCATGAGTCACATTGGCAGATGTAAAAAAAAACTTGAGTGTTGTTAAATTTTTTACTTGATAAGGTTATCTCGAAACAATCGCTATGAGCCATGACAACAAATACCAGCGGTTATGACATTTATTTAATAATTTAGCTCATCTTATTTTTGTTTTATTTTTGTGTATTTAATAAAATAAATAAATAAGTATAACAATAAAATCTACAATGAAAAAGATACTTACTCTTCATACTTCATGGGTAAACCACAAGTAGCCCTATGTCGGCTATAGAATCTATTCTCTAGATCAATCTTGGTCTCTCCTATCATATCGTCAGATCCTAGCAAGTCCCAGTCCAAGACTTGAATAGTTAGCATAGAATCTTGAGGAAAAGTAGCTTCTATTTCAAAACACTTTCCAAATACTGGGTTGAGTTGCTTGGAGACATAATGTTCCTTGTCACTGATTCTCTTTGATCCCAGGTGTAGTACGATGTATGGATCTGCTTTTCCATTCAAGTCCATGGGGTGTAGATCAGTAGCTTTAACTATATACACGCGAACAAGCACATGTATCGGATCATTGTTTGGTACGCCTTGGAAAAAACCATAATTCGGATCAAAGCCCATTAATGTATGGTCATCGATTCCTCTAGGTATTGGCCACTTGTAAACTTTAATGGCTCCCTAAAACAAAAGGTAAATTCATATTGAGACTAGTATTGAAAATAATAGTTTGCAGTAGTGTGCTGTTTGTATGATAAATGATACCAAGAAGAATCATATTGTGTATAGCGGATAAATAGTTGTTTATTGTAAAATTAGATATTGAGAGAGAGATAGATAGAAATGTATTAATTCTACGCACCTTGAAAACACCCACAACTCTGTTTTCATCTTCAGTATCATCGCCAGTCTTTTTACCCCTGTACAACTCAAACGAATGAAGCCATTCTTTGAATTCCTCATATTCTGGCACAGCTTCAAGTTCATGGGGGATTATCTAAAAAACAACAGATCCAAACGAATATTTATACAGTCAGAAAGTCTCGAGGGATTTCTTTTAGGATTGGGGCAAACGAGCAGAAGTATCGCCTGATGACAAGCGATTACCACCTACCATGCACACTCGCAACACTAGAGGCATCACAAGTGAGTTGCCGGCCTTTAGGGGATAGGGAGAGGGATGGGAGAAGGGGGTTGGGGTTTCACGCTGGGGTTAAGCGCTGTTTCACGCCAGATTTCTGTGGGGCCGTCCGTCAATCCGGTCGAGCCGGCTCATTTGTGCCAACGCGTGGTTCTCCCATGGTAAAGAAAAGAACCACGCTTCCCTTTTAATTATAGCATAAGTGCTATTATTATAAAGCTAAAAAAATGTTTAGTTAAAAGCGCTAATCTCATGACCTAATGGATCGATTGAAAAAATATTTAACCTAATCTTGGACAGTCCATTGATTGTTGCGAAAGATTCAGGGGCTTATAACATCACATCGTGTCCAATCAAAAAAAAAAAGAAACAAGTCAGTCAAGTGAGTAAGTAGGGTCATAAAGTACTAAATTAAAAACATTAAGAGCCAATACTACGACTGCTGTATTATCTGATCTTATATAGCCTAATGTTATTTATTTTCAAGGTTTAGTGTGTTACGTCACGAAAATTGTGAGCCCTACTTCCCATTCCCCCTTTTACGTGTAACGTAATTTACGTGGTGACAATACCTTAGTAATAGCCGAACGCGGTATTTCCGTCTTCTTGGAAATAATGGCTGGAGTGATTCTGCAAGTCCGTGGTGATGTTGTCTGACGGCGTTTACTACGATCCGAACGCGGTGATTGTACACCTTCTTCACGTGGTGAGCGTATTTCTTCTATGGTAACGCTTTGGTTAGGTTGGAGAAAGCCTTGACGTTCTCGCTTGGCCTCTTTCTCATCTTCTATCATAGATTCCACGGAAGCAAAATATTTTGTCCACCAATCTTTGCTACTCTCATCATCATCAATCACTGAATCAGCGCTAGCTTTACGTTTTTTCATAGATTCATTTTTAGTGAATTTATTACGCATTGTCTGTTGTTTAACTGCCGGGCTATAAGTAGAAGTAGTTGCTCTTACATCCCGAATTATCAATGGGCAGCTCTCTTTCTCATTTTCAACGGCATATGCGTCATCTTGAACAATACAGTTTGCTCGTAAATCAACGTTTTGTAAGGGAATCAATGATTTCTTACGTTCTTCAATGTCACGTTCTCGTTTACTCATGGGAGTGTAAATATATTTATGTATAGAATTAATGGTATGTGTGCCTACCAGCGTAATCCTGCCAAAACTCCGGCAGTCAACAACGCGAATAGTCAGAGGTGGTCTATATAAATCTTGATCTGGTAACTCAACATCTACAAACTTTACAGGGTTAATGAAGTTAGGGTTGCGTTTCGCATTTTGTATTATCGTGGAATATAAAATATTACCAGCGCATTCTATATCCACCCTCGGTTTATCAACTGTAAGAAGGTGAACACGCTTCAAATCACGTAAGCCCCAAAATAATACTTCAATACGATACTTGGACAGTGTAGGACGGATGCCTTTTGGTACGGGAAGTATAGGTCCTTTATTAGCATCGAAAGGAGGTTTCCCGTTGGCTTGTCTTGGAGATGGTAGTTCTGGAAGTGTCGATGTTGTTTGTTTAGGAGGAATCTCAAGCAATTCGAATGTTGCAAGCAATTCTCCAGCTCGGTCATCACCTCGTGTTATTACATACCACTCTAGAGAAGGTGGATGCTGTGAGCGGTTTTGTGTTTCTTCAAACGATTTAACATGTGGCTTTGCTAGTGTCCGACCAATAAATTCAGATTTTCCAACTTTGTCTTGATCAAAGATTTCAATCACTATTGTTGGTGGGTCAGATTTTATTTGCTCGATTGTACTGTAGAGTAAAATATCATCAAAGACAAGTAGCTCATCCCAAGTGGGGCTCAAAGTTTCATCAATTACTTGAGTGGTGGCTGTACTCTCACCCACCACTATGCGTGCAAAGGGGTCGGATAAACCAGATGAGTCGGAACCGATGAGGGATCTGGCTTGGTACACGTACGCTCGCATTTGAAAATTCTGGAAGATAAAAATAAATTATGTTCTACTCAACTAGGTCCATCATTGACAAAAAAAGTTGAATAAATGTAGTAAAACTAATAATTTCAAGTTTATACATACATGTTTTTCCGCATAAAATATTGTCGATGGAGCGTTTGAACGCAACTTATCAGCATTACGTAGTTCTGAGCTTAACTCATACCCTTGAGGCAAAGAATCAATATAATGTTTCTTATCTTGTAGAATGCCAAGCCATAGGTAAATGCTTATTTTAACCGGTATTGACCAGCCACTAGGCGTACTTGCCTTCTTACCAGGCCACTGAAAATAAAAGTTAGTGTTGCACCAGTTGTTAAATGAGAGATCTCAGTATATGTTCTATCTAAAAGAGTACTTTATCAATCCTGTTTTTGTACTTCAATTACCCTCCTAATAATCTCATAACAGGGATCCCACCTTTTGGGAAATATCATTACATCCCTTTATAAATGATGATAATGATTTACCTAAAGTAATTAAATTGTAAGTCGATAGAAATAACATCGCACGTACCTTTAAGAATATTGTTTGAAGTTTGCCACAAAATTTCCCACACTCTTCAGGAAATTCAGAATATATTAGATCTCTGGCAGGAATCCTATGATAGGCAAGACGCTTGCCATTGCTCACTAGCCATATAAATACATCAGGCATCGCATGTTGAGACTATAATTAAATATATGTTTAAAAAAAAAAAATTGCTAAGCTGCGTTTTAAGTTCAATTTAATCAAAAAATGTATAGTCAGTTGTACAAGCAGTTCTGTGATATACTTACATCTTCACAAAGATGTTTAAGTTTCTTGAGATAAGTGTAGGCAGTGCGCAGTCGATCCTTCATGGAGTGCTTAGTGATCAAAGCCTTAAGGCTTTTAGTCATGGTTACAAGTTGCTCCTGAAAAAAGTACTCTTATAAAAACTACACTCTACAATAAACTTATATAAGTAATAAAATGAAGATTAACTATGAAAGTAAGGTAATAAGTAAATTTACTTAGATGAATAAACACATTCACAATAATGTTACTAACGATTTCATAAACACACATCTTTTGTCTTTCTCTATCGAGCTTAGTATTTCCGAATGGCGGCGCATTTGCCATGTGGCGCACATATGCCGCGCATGCATTGCTAGTTGCTTCAAGCGTGGACTTCAGAATAAACAAGCTGGAATTATCAGGTCCGGAATCTTTTTTAATAGCTGTTTGAACATCTGCTAAACCATCTTCCTAAAATTTACAAAGTAATTAATGATACGATATTATAGAGTAAGATGAATATATTGTTAGTTTTGATAACATTTACCAATTTTTCAATTATGTTGGCGATTAGGTTGGAATTGTACATTCGACGGCGATGGTCCGGCCAGATGCTGCGCACATGCATACACTGCTTATGCTCCCAGTACGGAAGATAGTAATAATTCTTGTCTGTCGATGCAGCTTTAAATGGCTGGGTTGTGCTCTGCCAATAACCAGTATCGGCACTGACTTCATCTAAAAATATCTTAAATTATAAATGGCTTACATATGTGGCATTGGAAAACAAGAGAAAGTATGCCTAAATAGTTATGCTTACACTTGATACTAATGCTGAATACTTTTTTAAGTTTAAGGCATTTCATATTTATACAACGTGTCCCAAAATTCCACGATAGGCTGATATCGGAGAGTAGACCTGCTCATGACTACTTAGAGGAAAAAAGAAAAACAGGTTCTACTCAAAACCCATTATGATATTGGACGTGGTTCGCCAAAAAATTACGCGCGCTGCGAATTACTCCAATTAATAGTAAAAGATATGCAAGAATTACTTTTGAATTATTGAATTTATTATACCATCATTCAGAGACACCGTAGACTACAAGCTTTTTAATCGGCCGATAGGGTTAGCTTTTGTCTTATTCGTCGGCCTATACCGAATCGTTATAATACACGCACTCCCATACATCTTCATACTGATTAAGAAACCAACCAAACTATCGGCCGATTAAAAAGTTTGTAGTTTTACGGGGGCTGAAATCGTTTGTACCATGACTTTTGAAATATCAATTATTTTCTTAATTCATATTAAATAACTTGTTTTCCCAGATTGATTAAAGGGTCAAAAAAATGCCGTACTAATAGTAGTTCGCTAAAAGAAAAAGCTTTCACATAAACATCTATTTTTGAAATAGTCTTATAATGATCTTTCATTTGATACCCATTTTGATAAGATGTAAAAACAAATCCATCACCTCCTTTTTTTTCTAATTTCGGGCACCATTTTGAAAATTTATATAGACTATGTCACTACCACGATTCTGATGGATTCAATGACACCTGTGTCAATAAGTGTCCAGTGGTTTGGTCAGTAGGCCGTTCCAAAGATATACATACATATACATATGCACACACATACATACCCACATACCTAGGTTGTTACGGAAATTGATTGCCACAGAATAAATACAACCTTCTTACATGAAACTATTTTGGATTGACGGTTAATTTCAACATAAACCTCATTTGTGAAAAACACTGGCCGCCTATGTGTATTTATTTTTTTATATATGTATGCTGTCTACTCTACTGCAACTGTACTGTACTTACTGTCTACTGTAAATCTGTCACTCTCCTTTTGTTTGACTTTTCGTGATATGATTTTCTATGATTATAAACGAGGGAGATCGTTTTTTGTTTTTGCGAAAGACGGTCCCCATTTCATGTCATCCACATTTTTTATATTTTTTATCATTAATTCCATCACGACGAAGACTTGAAGACTCGAAGACTTAGAATTGAAGACTTGAAATACTTGACATTGGCAGAAATAGCTGATCCGGCTGATTGCCATTCATCAAAAGAAGAAGATTATAAACGAGGGTTAAACATCAAGTAATCTCAAGAAAATTTACAAGCTGCTTTTGGGGAGCCTGCTCCTACATTAGCAACAATTTTATAATGGTTTTGTGAACGTGGTCAGGAGAATTTAATTGATGACCCCAGACCCAGCCGACCACTAACTGCAATAACTCATGAAATCGTCATCAGGGTAGAGTAGGTATTGCAAAAGGCTGACCTACAGATTGGATGACAGACAGTTTCCACCATCTTGCATAAGCACCTTATGGTTAGGAAGCTTGCGAAAATGCTGTCGTGTTGATTGGTGCTTTATGTTAGAAAAGTTCGAAGGAGGAAATTAGCAAAACGTATCCTATATTCTTACAACTGACTGAATCATGGATACAAAGCTACGTTCCTCTCACGAAGCAGCAATCTACGCAATGGGTATTTGAAGAGGACTTTTTGCCTCTATGGTAGTGGTATTCGACGCAGTGGACATAGCGAAGTTTGTCTGATTCAGCTTTCGGGGAGTTGAAAAGCGAGCGCCCAAGGAGCGGCTTCCGTGGCATTCTTTTTCACTAAAAAACGCGCTTGCTCACACAGCTGCAAGAACTATGGTCTATTTGAGAACTTCAAGTGTACAAATGCTACCCCATCCTCCGTACAGGCCAGATTTAGCTCCATTCGATACTTTTTCGCACGGTAAAAAAATTTTTAGGGGGAAAATTTGGACTGCAGGCGAGGCTGTCGAAGAATTTCAGTGGTTATTTCTTGCATTCCCGCAATACACGTTTTCTAAATTTTGAAATGTGAATCATCACCCAAATGCATAAGTGCATTGGTATTGGAGAAGGATATTTTGAAAAGCTGTAAATAAACTTTTTTTATGTTCTAGATATTTTTCATTTCAATAACTATTTATGTAACAGCCCACGTACATACATATTTCCAAAACACATTAATTTCTTTCTGACACAGTCAGGTAAAAATGTCATAAAAGGTCTTTTGGAAGAATTAAAATTTTATTATAGCCTTAAAATTGAGATTTATATGTTATTTCTGTTATCGGTTATCTGTTCAGCTTATCGTTCAACTATTGGGGCACGTTATAGATAATAGTTGTTTAAATTCCCTGAAGTTCTCTCACCTAGATTACAATCTAAATCCGAAGACCTCTTTGCAGAGTCATGGTGTCCATCCAGAGAGTTTCCAGTATTGCCAATGCTAAGTTCAAATTGCAAAGGCTTATCTGTAAGACGCTTGTCAATCATATTGGCTTCAAATAAGCTTCCAAATAAGAAGAATTCTTCATTCTTTCCAAAGCTCGCCTCAATTATTGGTGGGATGGGCTCAACCTCAATTTCCGATGCTGGACTCTCAAGGCTGTCTATAATCTCAGTACGAATTGAAACAAGGATCCTGGAAAAATGATATTACCTCTAAACGATCTGAGCAATATCTTTCAAAAGCTTATAAATTAAAGACTACGTTTTCGCAAAGATTGTATTTTCGTTTTCCGCTACGGACAAGCCTTACCTGCCTCTGTAGGACACCCCTTCTCCCATGCCCATATTTAAACCAGAATGCTGATCCAATAAACTATAATCTCGAGTAGATCCATACAAGTAAATGTAAGCAGGTCCAAAGGTAGGCAGGAAACCTAGAAAATTAAAAGAAATTATTACAGTTAAATTCACTAGCAATCAGTTACATGGAACGTCACCTGTCACCTAGAAGTTATGCAAATAGTAACACTTTCCATTAAACTTTAATCAGTTTTCCTTCTTCCTTCTTCACCTTGCTATCTTTGTATTATTTTTTTAACACACAAAATAGTAACACTTGTAAACATAAATATTGGCAGATTTCGTAAATTTAATTAATATTCTCATTTATGCAATTTTTTTGAATTAAAATTGGCATTATACTGCAACGAATGAATGCGGATTACCCAAGACTGGTATAGTTAGTATCATTCTTTGAAACCTTTATTCAGTGCTGGCCGAAGTTGATTATAATAACAAACAACAAAAGTTTGTGGAAAATCGTTATATCAATGAAAATGAAATACCAAATGTCTTGCTAAGCGCCAAAATTGAAAACCACTTGAGTAATTCGTTGTATATTGTAAATATTTCCGATAAAATTGCCAGAAAAATAATAAAAACAACACTTTCTTTTCTCATATAAACCATAGACTAAATTAAAACATCAGTCGATAATGTCAACAGAACAGCGGCAGCTTGTATAAGATAGTATGTAGTATGGTGAGTTGCTTAGCCAGACAATGCGTTAAGTCAGTCCCTACAGCTCTATTTATCATTGTTACCTTTTTCGCCATCGTTAGAAATGGTCCTTAAATCAATGAAGTGTGTCCCAATTGTATTTGGATGAACAGGATCACTATCGCGAAGTTGGATCTTGATACGCTGGCAAAGCGGTGGGAACATTTCGGTGAAAACAATCTGCTCGTTCCACGTTGGATTACAGACATTTTTACGGACTGAAGTAGAACCCTTTGTAAAAAGCAAAAAATTAATTCATAGCACAGTCTCGTCAACAATGTCAAAAGTAATTTATTGTACACGTATAGTATAGTGAATGCTCGTATACCGTCGGGGTGACAGCCTGGTGGCTCTTCATACAGGTTGAGAACCTAGTGCAGATTCTGACTGACTTATGCTACTCTTAAATTAAGGTTCTTAAAGAAATATAAGTACAGTTTAAATATCATCATCGACTGTCGAGCATTCATTATAATTATAATATGAAGTGGCATTAAAATTTCAATTTATTTCTTTAGGAATTCTTAAAATAAGTAGGTACTTATAAAGTAGTAGAGCCATGCCTTCAGCACGAATGGCTGGCTTGACGGGGGCGATACTACCCTCGCACGGAAGACTAACCTAAAATGACTATCGTGTTTGTCGGTTATTGCAAGATCCCAGCCCATTGATGCCCATTGACGCATAAGCATCACTAGGCCGTTATCTTGTGGGACACCATGCTACATTGCTGAATTATCTGCATTAGCAATGAGTATGGTGATCACCACCTTAGGATTCTGCTTATGCTTTCCATAAGACAGAATAGAGTCAATTAATCATGCATAAAAACTCAATAAATTATTTTACCGCAAGATTTAAGGGCTAATTTTTATCTAAATCATATTCCTAACCGAAATCAAAATAGATGTGGAATCAAAGAATTTTGTAGGAAATGTTTTTGAAATAAATATATATTATGGAAAAAACTATAAAATGGAACGGATGCCAAATATAAATTTTCAAGATGATTTAATAAAATATAAATTTTCGAGATGATTTAATAAAAAATAAAACGAAGTCTCGAAATATCTCGAATATAGTATTTTTTTTGCACTTCTGCTGACAACAGACAGAGAAGAAGGTTTAAGAAGATTCACTTATCTAAGAGTTTTTTTTATACAATTAAATATATAGTGTATTGTAAAATATATTTATTTGTATTTTCCTCTTTCTCAAAGATTTCATAATGGCCACTTTTGACATTCAGTAAGACAAAGATCTTCATCAAGACAAGAGTTTCTAGCTTTACAGATATAAAGTTACTCGGAGGGCTCAGAAGCTCTTGTTCTAATACTGGGACTAAGAAGTGGAATAGCAAAGTGAGTCTGATTTTTTATTAACTAACTCACAAAACGGTTGGTGACATAGGTATTTATAATTTATGTATAAACATTAGAATCAGGCTCTAACATATCTTTATGACAACGCGGCTTTGTGTGTCACATAAATATTTATACGACATGATTCCATCACATCCCTATCACAATAAATGGACACTAAAACAGCAACAGATTAACTGTCACAACCTAAGAACTACATGTCAAATATTTAGTTAACTATTGCATCATCTAGTTTAAAGGTTGACATTTTCTTCCATTGTACTTTTTTAGTGGCCACATAACAGTTAATGTTCTTGAAAATAGCATTAACCAATGCCATAAATTTAACTGTTGTGTTGTGTTGATAAACCTGATCCAAATTTATATACCTGCATATAATTTTCGTGCCATTTAACTGACAGTTATTAGCTGCTTCATTACCCTTTTAAAATGGGACTAATCCCACCCACACGCTTCCCACTGTAACTTCTGTACACCAGGATTAGCAGTAACCCATGAACATACCGAGCCATGACACTCGGGAAGTCCCAGGGAAAATTAAACTGTCTTGGAACCCGCAACGAATTTTATCAAAAGAAAACTGGCAGAGTTGGAAATATTATAAATGGACTTCTCTCCTTAGCAAAGCGGGTGACAAAAAGAAGTTAAATTAAGCAGGCACCTTTTTCAAATCGGAAAAGAAAGAAGGAAAGAATTATGGACACGCTACATTATCCTATCGGTCTTAAGAATTTTAAGGCTACTCACAGTCATTCCGGCGAAGCACACTTCTACGTATGGATCCACGAGGTCCTGGCTTTCCCCAGTGAAGGCTCGTTTTACGTTGGCTATCAGGGAGTAGTTCATTTTAGGCAATCCGTCTGCTTTATGAATCTTTATGATGAACCTGGCGCGTTGACGCTCTATGGGAACTCCATCCGGTAGAAGCAAATTACTGGAAAAGGTTTGAAAACCAGATATTTGTTGAAATGTTACTATAATTAAAGCACGATGATTTTTTATTGTGTTTACTAAACATGAAATATTAAAGCGCGATCTAGTAAATTTGTTACATGTTGTTGAGAGTTATAGGCAGACTTACAGTTATGTAGTAGCTTTTGCGTGCATGTTGATTTTCGCGGTAAACATCACCTATATTCTTGATCAAAAATCAAAGCATCTTTATGCTAAATTTTATTGAAACGGGTGCTGCGGAGTATCCTTAAAAGCGTAACGGATAGATAGGCAGAACTTTCAAATTAAAATATTAGCAGGGATTATCCACGTGGTGATGAATTAAGAATACAGACTATTACCAGGCCTGTTAATCACATATTTTTTATTACGTGTGAAAACCTCCTCGGGCCTTCACCCCACCGGGGTTTGCGGCGGGGCGGTGTATTGGAATCGAACCGACTAAAACCACACGGTGTGCCACACTGCGCCTGAGACGGGAGGGATCCGGGAACCGCTTTCTTACTCCATCCGGAGGCCTGTTAATCACATGTGCCAACCTGTCTGACTAGAGTGGTATAGTGGACCAAAACTTCCTTTCTGAGAAGACATTTATGTCTAGCAGTGGATTATTAAAATCTACTAATGATGATTATAGATATCTGAGTCAATAGTTAAAGTGAAAAAATTCAGAAGAGAGAGAGAGAAAGAATTCCGGACGATACATGCCGGATTGAGTATAGTGGCATGTGTAGTATTGTATTGTATTCATTTACCAGAAAAGTTATCAAGAAGTAATTATTCTTCACACTGTTGTTTGTTCAACAATGTATTCATTAGATAGAAATACATTAATAGTAATAAATGTGCTGGATATAGGCTATCAAAGATACTAGTTACAGTTAGTGCACAGCCAAACGACGTGAATTCTAATTCCACCCTGAATAGAAGTTAGTATGATGAACATTTCCGAGTGTAATTTATCTATAACTAGTAGTTCGTAGTTTTTTTTGTTCGCTTTGTTTTATACAGAATGTATTGAGAAATTTTTGTTATGAATATTGAAAATGCCTAGATAGTTATTCTACTATTAAAAGCGCTGATAATTCTAACAAATTTAAGACAACAAAAACGGTCCTGTTGTTTTTGAAAAATAAATGGTATAACTAACTCGACTTTGTTATTATATGTCTCACCGTCACTACCACTTCTTATTGTTGACTTTATAAAAGTAAGTATATTACATTTGTAATTAATTTGGTGTACAATAAAATTGTTATTATCATTATTATATGTTTCAAATATAAATCGAGTTATAATAGATTCAATTTCATGAATAATTTTACTAAGTGTATAGTTAACAGCCTAAGTCAGAAAGTAAACATTACATAATATAACTTTCGTTACATAAGTTCTAAACTCCAACCTTCTTATAAATAATAAATGAATAATACATAGAGAATATCATAATGTTAGCCCAAACGCGGGGTGAAATAACAGTGAAATTGTTTTTCGTCCTTCGGGCTATCCCGAGGGGTGGCCTTCTATGGACCAACATGAATAAACTGAAAGAACATGTTAAAACTTTATTATCTACTATATAAATTTGTTTATAAAAAAAAAAAACAACCCATAATGTCCCACTGCTGGGCTCGGGTCTCCTCTCAGGAGAGGGTTAAGGCCATACGTCCCCACGCTGGCCAAGTGCGGGTTGGGGACTGGCAAGAATACGTTGTGGCTACGTAAATCTTGCCGCTGGATGTTTTTAAGCNGGTTGGGGACTGGCAAGAATACGTTGTGGCTACGTAAATCTTGCCGCTGGATGTTTTTAAGCCGCCCGAAGGCTTCCAACTAAGCTTCACGGCTGTTATCGTATGATAAGAACCGGGACCGACTGCTTAACGTGACCTCCGAATCACGGAGACGCTCATGGTAACATGCCACCAGCGGTCACCCATCCAGGTACTGACCGCGCCATCGTTGCTTACCCTCGATGATTGTTTCTAATCACCGAGTGCAACTGGGCTATGAGCGCCTCTAATTTGTTTATAACTGCACAATAATTCCAATTAAAAAAATTGGCTAGAGCACAGACTAAAAAAATAACGAAAGGTCTTCTAACTTTAAACGCCATTCGACTCACTTGCCTACTTTCTGGTTGTTCTTTGTATACATTGCATGAAGGTTTGTAAAGTCCTCCACGATGTTGGATTATGTTCTTAGCGAGGAAGTTGCTATTTTAAAACAGAAAAAAAAATAACTTAACGTAAAAATTATAAGTCTGATGATAGTTTTAGAATTTCGAACGACAAAAAGCTGTGTATTTTAAACATCAGTGTAGGGATAGATTTGTTTGAAATGAGTAATTCATAAATTATTTTGAGTGAATTTTGAAACTTAAAGTACGTCAGGAATTTGCCTCCATTATTAATATATGATTTTCGTTAGTTGAATATCTTCAAATTGACATTGAAAGTAATTCATTAGGTTTTTTTTATGAAATAGGGGTCAAACGAGTAGACGTATCGCCTGATGGTAAGCGACTGCCGCCGCCCATGGCCACCCGTAACACCAGAGGCATCACAAGTGCGTTGCCGGCCTTGGGGGATTGGGAGGGGTATGAAGAGAAAGGTTGGATTACGGGCCTCCGGTATCCTCACTCACTCGGTGCAACATAGCTCAGGCACTGTTTCACACCGGTTTTCTGTGAGGCCGTGGTATCTCTCCGGTCGAGCCAGCCCATGCATGCCGAAGCGTGTCTCTCCCACGGTAAAACGTTTCTGTATCCATGTCAAATATATAAAATCAACCGTAACTGACTGATCCATCGCAGCGCAGCTCAAACCACTGAACGAATTGCGTTGAATTTTGGCACACATATAGGTATTATGATAAAGGCGTGCGCTAAGAAGGGATTTTTCAAAATCCATCCCCTAAAAGGGTAAAACGGGGATTCAAAGTTTGTATGGAACACTATGATTGAATAGGCTTTTTGTATCGTACCTTCGCGAGGTTAACCCTTACTAAATTATCAAATACCTGTTTCAGGGTTTTTCAGATATCAACTCTTTAGGAGGAAAATGGGGCAATAAAGTTTAGATGCAAATGGGTATTTAAGATTTTTGGGCGCTGGTTATGAAAATTACATCGATTTTAAATTTTAACAAGGCAGATACGAAATATCATTAACGATCATAATCATTATAATGGCCCACGTTTTTTGCAAAAAGCATTACTCCCTTTTACAGTCGGGTAAAAAAATAACAGCCAAAATTTAATTTTGATCATAAGCAATCAAACTGAAAAAGTTTAATCAAAGTCGGTCTAACCGTTTTCCGGTAATGCGCTTTTAAGTAATAAAATAAACATCCAAAATACAAAGTTCTGCAAGTTCTATCTGTACCTACACCCTCGGAACAAATACAAAGAGGAGAAAACATTAATACTAAAACATGTGGGACATATGCTGCTCAACCAATCAGCGCACGTGATGCTATCCGGCGCAAAGCATGTCACAATTTTTCGATAGATTATAATCTAACTTAAAATCATACGTTCAATTGTAAGCAGTATATTACTGTTCCCAATCTTTCGACAGTTGACAATCTAGCCAGATAGCGGTTTTGACAATCTTACGGTAACATATCGAAACGGTCTTCTGTTCACAGGTATTACTTTAACCGTTGTTTTTTTCTTTAGAATAGTAACTACACTGTTTGAAAGTGTACGAACTACTCATGCATCCTTAAAGTTACTACTAACAACTTTTGAGATTCCAATTTGCCATATAACCAAGTAAAGTAATTTTGCTTTAAAAATACTAAATTGCAAAAAAAGTTAATGAAAGGGTAACAATTTTAGTGGCTGGCGACTTTAGGTAGAGTCTACCTATGAAGTGAGATCATTACTTAGAAAAACGATTAGGCAGCTATTAATGATATGCCGTTAAAGTCTTTCAAAGTCTGTCACGATGACACTAAAAAATCTCAAGAACAAATACTTTAATTTACTGGGATAGATTTAAGCAAAAGCTGCTTCTCTTATGGCCAACTTGCTCACGAGTAAGCCCAATAATTTAGTGGTTTTGGCACCTGGATTAGAAGTTTTGTAGAGGTTTTTTTATTTACTGTGTTTGATATTCATTCACTCATTCAAAATCAAATGGAAGCCGATATAAAATCCTACAAAATGTATCTATCGTTTTGACATTTATTAATAAATACTAATTTGATTAGACAGTTCTTTTGAATCGAATTGCTTGATCCATTGAGCAGACGCTGGTATGTGTCTTCTTTAAATTATAAATTTTTAAAATTAGATGCTTCTCTTTTATATAGAAAACAACGAGTATAATATACTAAGGTGTTATTCCATTATATATATATTAATTGCACTAGAAAAAAATGCTAGATCGATTTATCGTCCCCGAAACTACCCGCATACCCGCATACGCAACCTAATTTAATACCTTTAAACGAGCAATTCTTGTCTAAAGGTATTAAATTAGGTTGTAAATATGATGTAACTCTCAATTTATCCTAAAAATGTTGGTGCCGATAAAGGCTTCTTTACCTTTCCTTACGTGAAGATTTAAAAAAAAGTGCCTTGAGATAAGTATCCAGTCAGTTCTCACGTTTCACCGGTTTACATTTCGTGAAAGATTTGTTTAAAAATGTATGTTACATCGAGGATAAATTGTCTTTGTCAACAAACCCGGCGCTTTATTTGTCCAAAATATGACCGGGATTTGTAAGATAAAAAAACCTTTTTGTGAGAAAACGCATCGTCTGAAGGTTTTTATTTTGCTGACAGCAATATGTTAAACTTTGAACTTTGTTTCCTTAAAAAAATGTATTTTTGTCTTACACTGAAAAAGTATCAAACGAAATCCTCCATTGAACTTTAGGAATGTCGAATTGCGTTTCATTTTATTACTTGTTCTAATATGAACGTTAAAGATCAAGTACTTTTTTATACAGAATTTTTAATTGAAATCCGTGATTCTATGAAAACATATATTTCTTACATGTCCAAGACGATTTATATTCTTGGCTGGCAGACATGTTTATTAATAATTTAATGTGTTAAATGTATATATTGCGTAGGTTCACAATAAGGCCTTTAACCCAATTTTCATTATAGTCACAGTATGAGACGAGTATAGAGGAGGAGTTCCTTACTATTGATTTGGTCCCTGACAAGCAGAGAGCACAATGGAGAATCTAGTCACCCGTACTTGGTCGTATTGTTAAAATTGCAATACATAACCATAATAGAATGAAAAAATGGTGAAAAAACTACTCACGCCTCAATATCATCTTCATCTTTCTCGCTTTTTGGCGGAATTTTTATAGTGTCTCCTTTCCCGATCACGCTTATATCGCATTTGAGATAACCTTTTGCTCCAGCCCCTACGTCATCAGGGTCGGTGAGGAGGGCCCACTTGTGGTAGAATTGACGATCTGTAAAAAAAGCATAATATTTCGTCAATTATGTTGCATGGAGCGCTTAATTTTATTTGCACATACACCGCAAAACAAACGCAGGTCGCACGCACTCCCTAGTTACTACCAACATTAGCTAGCATTCAAGCGTGATTTAAATGTACCTTATTTACAGTTGTAATTGGTTCCTATATTAGTTACTTGTTGTGTTTGTTTCTAAAAATATTGTGCAACAAACCTTTATAAAGAGGTAGGGAGACACTACTGGCTCTTTAATAAGACACAATATGATTTTTATATACGTTTAGCTAAGGAGGTATAGAAAATATTGTTGCAGAAACCTATATGAGTCAGTGAATCAATGTGTGAATAGATTATCAATTGCAACTGATTTTGAATTTAAAGAAAAAGGCATAAAATACTTAGTTTTATTCGTACATATATTATGTTGGGGAAGAAACAGATATCTCTTTGGGAAAAGATGTCTCTAATTTGGAGATGTTTTCTATCAGGTGGTAAAATTTCTACCGTCCTGTTACAAACATTTCCCTACGTGTTACATTTCAAACAGAATGATGTTAGCAAGTTTGTGTCTAAGGCTGAAAAGTTACTGTGGAATAACTATGTATAGATAGAACTTAAAAAGACAAGAGTGAACTTTAGATTTTTGCTGCACCTAAGATTGTTTTGCTTACTCCGTCTGATAGGTCCAATTTAAATTACAAAAATTCATTTTTTTATACAAGAAATTCAGCTCTTTCGTTTATCAATAAATGAATATTATGAAATACGCTCTTAAATCTATTCTCTTAAATAAAACGCAATTTGGTGGTTGATCATAAACAGTACATTATACTAAATTGTATATATTGCGTAATTCTAACATAAATCGCTATGAAATCTGTCTATGTATTGTGTAGTCATACACAATTCATAGGCAGATTTCATAGCGATTACTAGAACTATATAAATAATTAGAACAATATATCTTCAAGTATACATTGTTCTATTTTTTTCATTATTTTAAGTTCCTTTTATGTCAACATCTGTTTCGCAACTCATAAAATATTGATTGTCATTTGCCATGCATCGCGAAAGTTATGCGCGTATGTAATTCAACCGTTTGTTGTGTTGTTTTAAACATAAACAAGTAAATGAAGTGAACGTCTCTGAATTTTAATGAAGAAACATAAGACTTAGTCCTATTTGAAATTCGTTGCTTCATGTATTTAAGGTTGCTTTAATTTAGATTTAAATATTTCTAGCGACTTTTTTTTACCCGACTGTATGAATGCGTATTACGTTTTTCGAGTAATAGTATGTATATAAGAAGGTATATTTCTTTGGCACGCCCTAGAACGTAAACGGCTTGTCGTATTTTCATGTGGAGTGGTGTCAATAGATTCATCTTAGTCGTGAGAGTACCACTGGGTATGTCAAAATAAAAAAATAAATAAAAAACCTTTCTTTTCAGTTCTTTCTATCTTTTCAGTTCTTCAATGAATTTAATAAAGATGGCAGTTTTATTTAATAATTCATTACTTGTTCAGTATCATTGTTCTGTTTACATTTAGTTAACGTTTAGCAAGCTAGCAATAAGAATAATAACTATTTATTTATTTACCACAAGCTGTTCTGGAGGTTATATTTATAGTAATAATTACTGACTAAAATTGAAATCCTTGAAAAAGTGGCTGGATGCAGACTACCCAAGACCTATTCGTATATTTTCTTCGATAGTCGTCAATCTCACGATGATTAAGAGTTCTGTTCTGTTTTGGATAGGAATAATAAAAAATACCTTATGCCAATTTGATATTGTCATAGACCAGGGCGGGATCCATTACGGGCTTAGAAAAGGTTCGCAAGGTGAACAAAAAGGTAAGGGAAGCTTATGACATCGCCCATGGTGGTCTCCATTGCGATAGGAACTTTTGCGACTATTAAATTGAAAAGAAGAATAATATTAAATAATACTTTTTTGTGTTAAATGCTAAATGTATTGATGATGAAAATATATTAGGATATTCTCTAACTATTTTTATACTTTCACTTCGAAACTTTTACATTGTTACAGCAATTATTTACGTCTTGTAACAGTTAGGTTTTAATATGTTATGTTTTTGACAACGTTTCTATTTGTTTAGAAATTATTTGTATTGCTTCTTTTATAACATTTGTAACCTAACTTTTAACGTTTATTCAATATTATTTTATAATATATAATAAATTCTTCGATTTCATACTTAATTTTTTAAGGAAAATATTTTTTTTTTCAAAGAATATTTATTTTTAGAGAAAAAAGACTTTATATAACATTTTCATATGCAAGTACATATTCGTCGTTCTTTATTTTTCGAGGAGTATATCGGTCCAAAAATAAGGTTAATTAACTTCATTTTCTTGAGCTAAGTCTATATAGCTGCATCGTTCCGAATCTATTTAGTAACATCGTCTCTTATTGTCTATATTATGAAATCTTGTTTATCTATGGCGTGGAGTTTGAGTTGTCATTCAATTTACATAAATCAAAGAAAATAATTCGCCAACATTTCATGTAAATGTAGAAATCAGAGAAGGGCTCGTTGTTGTGGAAGTTGCTCTGATTAATATTTATTACAAAACATTGGGCCAGCCAGGACTCTCTGCATAACTATCCATCGATCAGTAACAAAAACCTACTTTACATTAACCTAGTTTCATTTGATAAAAAAGGTTAAATTATACGTGTCGATAAATCGCATTGCAAAGCATCACAAACAATATTCGCCAGCGATTCATGAATTCAGTAAATAACTGCATAATGTACAGACGTCGCTTAGCTTTAATATTGAGAGCAATGTTTCGTATTACAAATTGCCGGAGAAAAAGACAACAATTGTAAAAAGCTCAAAAAAGTTGTATAAAAAATGAAATCAGTTTATCCAGTCTATTTTTCCACAACGTTCTTCTGTGAAGATTACTTTTCGACTTTAAGTACTCTAAACCTTATCAAAAATGTGTTGCGGTGGATGCTGTGGAGGTTGTTGCGGTGGCTGCGGTTGCCCCTGCATAACCATCTACTCCTCTTGCACCAAGATTTGCTAACATAAAAAATCGCTCTGGCTGCTGGCTCAATTTCTCTGGCAAGCCAAGATTTGAAGTGCTTCAAGATGAGTCAATGACCTCTGTTTTCTATGTGGTCCTTTTCCGTGCCGTTTTGTGGAAATATACTTCTTCTTCTATAAGCGTATTAACAACTTATTTCAAATGTATGCTAATGCCATGGTACGACGCAGTACTACTGTATCAATAATTCACTCTTTACATTTGAGTGGCTAAATATACAATTGTTTAAAGCAAAACTGGTAAATTAGGTCAGATATTTAAACAATAAAATTATCAACAAGCTTCAACAATCTTCTGCTGGATAGTTTCTCCTCGGCAAGATGGTTTTGACCTACTGTACACCGTTGGCCATACGGATTGGTGTAGGGATTAGTGCAGGATTCCCTTCTCCTTTCAACAACGTTCTCTGGTTCAATGCCTTATTTGTTACCCGAGTGGCGTTTTACGACATGGCGATGGCTAAACACATGGGGTAAATAGGGATGGTTGCACTCTATATTCTTAATCCGTCACCACACGAATATATTTAGAACTGATTTGAGCAATTTTCTCGTTATTTTCCTCCGAGTGAGGACTTTACTGTAAGTGCAAACCCATGTACCTTTATATTATATGGTGGGAGGATGACTCTCCTAATCTTAAAAAGTTTTGGCATTTAAACATTTTGAAAGATGATGGCTTTGGACAGGGAAAGTTGTAACTGGTGTTTATTAAGAAATTTAACATCTGCATTTAAAATTGGTTGGAGGCCACACTATAGAGTTATTTATTACATCACTCGGGTCTTTCAAGTTTTCGGTTGCGTTTGGTTCTGTTAAATTGAACCGCGTTCGCGATCTCTGAAACAATAATGGTGGTGCTAAACGACCATAACAATGGTTAACTAACAGTGGTCATTGCTTTTTAAAACGTTTGTAGTTATTTTTGGTATCGATTTACTTGGTTAAGATATCAAGAAAGAAACTGGTCTGGAGAGAATTATCTCTTAGGATTCATCTTAAAATAAACCTGTCCCAATTTGCCAACAGTATCAATGCAAAAGAAAAGGACACATTCAGAGAACAGATTATGACTGTGTTATGAAGAAGGCATGAAGGAAAAAGATCTCAAAGAAAACAGAAGGTTTAGACCTAATTTTAGGACCTAAGGGGGAATTCCTTCTAATGTTATATTTTTAAACTCTTGATCATCATGTATTTTAGAATAAAAAAATGGAAAATTGTGGATCAATAATTTACGAAAAATCAAGAAGGGATTCATATTATAGCCAAGTCTATAAATAGATTTCTCCATACCTACATTAACAGCCAAGGTACCTACACTAACACTATATACAACCTGAAATACAAATTACATAAAACTGAATAAAATTCAGTGCCTGCCAAACTATTTCAGTCAAAATACTCGGACACGATACAAACCCAGACTCAACATAATTATTTATGAAGCACGCAAACACCAATAACTAGAAGGTTTTTACAAATTGTATGAACGAAGGGAGCAGAATACTGATTCTGTGCAGGGAACAAAACGAAAGTTCGCAGAAGATATATGGGGTGCTTAAAAACTGTTGCTCTATTGGTTTTCATAAATAGTATTTCACTTCTTGTTTTAAAGAAAATCTAGTAAAATGGTGAGTCTCACATTGTCGAAATATAATGAAATCTAAAAGTAAAAAAAAATATAAGAATGAGAGGCATATTTAGGAAGATTTTGTTTTCATCTCGTTAATTTTAACAAGGTACGTAACTGTATGTATACTATTCAGAGAACAAAATTCTTAACATTCTCACAGTTACTAACTACCTATTGAAATCATTTCTTCTTCAGCGGCTTCTGAAAATATCAAAGAGACAGTAAATATCCCATTTTATTTGTATTACCGACAGTTTAGTTGAATTGTTGGGTATATGTATACGATATCAACATAATTATTTTAGTTTGTATTTTAAACGTACTCACTTAATTATTTACTTACAACTAATTATGAAAGTTACTAAAGTCGAAATCAACGAAATTCAACCTTTGACTCAGGCAAAACTAAGATAATTTAAAGAGTCCGTTAGGTACATAATTATGGAGTCTGTAAATTTGTACGGTACATTCTAACAGGCTTGTGGCCATAACGTGGACTCATAAAAGCACTTACTTAGGATTTTAAAATAAAAAAAAATATCTTAAAAGGTTATTTTATTTATTTGTCTTTATTGTATATACATAGTAAGAAATGGTACAACAGGAACAGTCACAAAGTATGTATAACAATAGGCGGTCTTATCGCTTTCGGTGATTTCTTCCAGACAACCATAACACGATATATGTATCTTGTAATTCTTTAAATGTGGAAGTGCTAACGTACCTATATTCACCTTACACACCTGTTCCTCTAATCATTTCGTGTTGAAGTATATTGTGTTTTATTTTGCTAGTACACATATGAAACTTCTTTGATTTTTAAAAAAATGCCATGAGAAGCCAGGTAAGCCTGACATAATTTGAAATATTATTGTTTGACTTTGAACTTTGGAATTCTGGTAATACTGCTAGTAACTCAATCTACATTTTTAACAAACTACGACTACAGTCTACAAACTAATAGTACGGCAACTATCACATGACAGTAAGCTTTTTAGAATGGATACCCGTCACCGACAAAAATATGTGTTTGAAGCAGGTGCAGCCATCCGCTCTCTGGAAGTTCTGAAATAGCGTGAAAATATTCAAAATAGGTGCTCTGAAATTGAAGTGAAAAATAAGTAGGTACATGCACTTACAAATTTTGAAATTGTTAACATAAGAATATTTGTGAACCTTTCTGTTTTTTTCCTAATTAATATTTATTTTGCGTCAAAGTAACTTATTTGTGGCCTACAAAGAATTAGTGTTGTGAGCAATAGAGTATCTATATTAATGCATTTAAGTTTAAATTACTCAATCATTTTTTAAAAGAACTTTTTACTTTACATATAAACAATAAATAAATAATATATTTACAAAGAAACTATGTGGTTTATTATTAACTTTGATTTTATTTTAATTTCTATAGTGTTTCTTTCTTCTTGATTCCTGAAAATTCTTTAATAAAATCATAGTAGTTATACACATACTCATACAGATAATCTGACCAGGCTGTACGCAATACACTCTTTCTTTAAACATTTTTGTAAAACGGTAGTTTCAATTTATATAGAACAGAATATTTGCATTGTGTCGAAATGGAAATGGTCACATTGTGGGAGAGCTGAGATAAATTCCACCATATATTTTAATCCAGCAAACATCTTGTTCTACGTGGCTAGAAATCGCATGTTGCATGTGCCATAACCACATATTTTCCTTTTTACACGAGCACGTATACATGACACGACCAGTTTTTCCATTGAATATGAAATGGACGCAAATTGCATATATTGCATTGTAATAGCAGTTGTTTCCAATGATTGTAAATGTAATAAAGTAATACAAATGTAGATTAAAATTTAACGTATTGTTACAGGGTTGACGTAGTGTGAGGAATCCATTGGAGAATTCGGTGAATTTAATAATTGCATAACATTGTTTCAATGGTTTATGTCAGGCCGCCACGAGGCCGGACCGACATCAATTGTGTGGATATTTTTATTTTGGGAATCATATAGGGTTGATTTTGGTTTGATTTATACTGTGATATTATTATTCATAACTATCAGATATCTTGTCTATATATTGTTATATCGTTAAACCGCGGCTTTGATAGTGCCAATATTAACTACACGGTTGACCTAGTGATTTTAGTGGTCGCCACACCGCTTCCTACTGCGCCAAGTATTGTGGGTTCAAATTCTACATGGGACAACACTTTGTGAGATCCATAAATTGCTGTTCTAAGTCTGGGTGTACTATGTGTCCGTTTCATGTATGTTTGTAAAGATCCCCGCGTATTCGTAAGATATTCGTAAGGCGGATGTCTTTAAAAAAAACCGTTATTGAAGTGCTATTACATAATATTACTTTAACTAAAACACCAAGACAGAGGTCTATAATAAGGTTACCGGGTATTTTAGGAAAGATGCAGTAACTTACGCAGTAAGTATGTTTAATGTTTACTGAAAAAAAAAAACAGCTAAAGAGAAACAATAGCCACATAGAACTGCAACTGCTTGTAACAGGGACTCGTTAATGGAAATGTCGAACTATAACAGCTGGATTTCACTATTGAAAACCTACCTGAGCATAGCTGTACAAAACAGCTGACTGGAAGCTACATTTGAGAAGGCAATCCTACAATCAGAGCTACCTAGTATAGTCAGAGGCAAATCGAGCTGTGAGACCCATTCTAAAAACAAAATTATTATATATAATATTATATCTTTATGGTAAACGGGACACGTTAATCAGATGCCAACGGTGCACATAATGAAATATAAAAGTATTTTCTAGATTGAAGTAATGAGCCAAATCATCAAATAACTGAATTGAAACAATACACTCCTGTCTACAGACGAAAATATGAAAACTTGTTTATAAAAAGCAAGAGTTTTGATATCAAAGACTAAAATGTTTTTAGGTTCACTAGAATTTTCTCTGCAAAATGTCTTTGATTGGAATATTGTTAATTAAGATTTGTAATATTGCATTTAACAGGCGATAACTTTGTAAGGTTTCTAATAATTTTGATTCGGTGAACCTTTAAAAATATAATGTTAGTGAATTACTTGCAGGTTTCTAGAATTCATCATTATTACCTGTTAGTTGAATCCCTACTATTGAATGATCTACAGACAATATTTTTATTAAGTAAATTTTAACAATAATAAAATTAATCTTTTTATTATTAACTATAGAAAGATAGGTTAAATAGTATTGGTAAATGAAATCAATCAATCAACAACCCATAATGTCCCACTGCTGGGCTCAGGTCCCCTCTCAGGAGAGGGTTAAGGCCATACGTCCCCACGCTGGCCAAGTGCGGGTTGGAGACTGGCAAGAATACGCTGTGGCTACGTATCTTGCCGTTGGATGTTTTTAAGCCGCCCGAAGGCCTCCAACTGAGCTTCACGACTGTTATCGTATGATAACAACCGGGACCGACTGCTTAACGTGACCTGCTTAACGTCACGGAGACGCTCATGGTAACATGCTACCAGCGGTCACCCATCAAGGTACTGTCCGCGCCGTCGTTGCTTACCCTCGGTGGTTGTTTCTAATCACCAAGTGGAACTGGGCTATGAGCGCCTCTTGGTAAACGAAATATTGAAGTTTAAAAAGTGTTCTAACTCAATTTGCTAACTAAGCTACGTCATAGGTTCTGTAACTGATATTGCGTGTTTTAGCCACCTTATCAATGTGACATGACATCGGACGACACTACGTGGTTTGTGGCGATACCTACTATTTTCAGCTTTTTTAAAGTAATTAGATAACTATCAGGTAAAATTTGAAACTGCATATTTATGATTGAACATATAGGTACATCAATAACTAGCTAACCTACGCAACCTCGTCTGCATCTCTGTAATGCGCGTAGAGTGATTTTATAATAGCGTAAACATATCTGTTCACCATAAAAAGCTTATAGTGAGGCAATCTGAAAAGAAAGATATAATGTGCTGTCACGGCCTTTTTAGAAAACATACCTTCCAGACATTGATGTTGTGAAACTGTAACCTTTTACGAAGTGCTCGCAATGGAAGCTCGCAAGAGGGTCAGTTTTCTCTCTTTTTTGATTATTTTATTGATCTGCTACTCCTTTTGGTCGTAGCTCGATAGCTGGGCTATTTAACACTTAAAAATTTTTTAAGATTGGACTAATACTTCTTGAGATTAGCGCGTTCAACCTAACAAATAACCAAGTCTTGAGCTTTATATCATTAATACTTATAATTACACATATTGTTTTATTTATATTTGTCATTTGAACCATCCACAAGTTTCTCGAAAAAGATACAGCATTGTGTACTTAATTATAAAGGGATAGACTGTCTAAAACTTTTGAACTGGATTAGATATGTTTTTAATTAAAGCGGACCGATCACAAGGGTTCATGATGTAACGTTAATATAAAGCTATCTACTCTCGACTTTACCTCTTATTACTATCTACCCAAAGTAAAATAAAATAAAGACCTAGTTTTTAATAAAAAATCATATTGCAAGGTATTTGTATGTAGAAATTCTTTAGAGGTATTACAGACTTAAGCGTCTCCTATTCGGCGTAGGAATATATACATGTCGGGCGCATTCTCAGAGAATGATGTAATCCTTACTGAATAGAAACTCAAAAGAGAATTTGCTCTATAGCGGAGGTTGCTTTCGATCTGCTCCGTGCAATATAAACGATCTAAGGTAGAGGATTGTTATAGTAATAGATAGATACGGATCTCGATAATAAAAGAGATCTTATCGTATCATCTATATATTTTTATCATGTAAGAAAGTAAATAACATCAATTGGATGATTGATTTTAAATTCTACTATAATTAATTCTCATTAGGACCTATTTGCATTGTATGAATTTTTAATGTAATTAAACAGTCTACAGTACATTGTACAGCTTTTTGACGCTATTAACGTGTGGAGGAATGGGTGTCATGTCCCTCGAACACAAAGAGCGGATCCTCCGACCAGGCGAGGTGATCATGCCTGGCGGGCCACTGCCCAACGGTTGATGTTGGGTTGTTGTATGTATGTTAATCGGCGCGAAAACTTTTATTACGCGATTCAGGATTGGTAGTTTTTTAGTTTCAGTTACTCCGTAGTTTGCCGTATCTTCGGTAGATGTCGCTGTAGCGTGTTTCTATTGTTGCGTTGTATGTGGATGTCGCCACAAAAGTAATAGTAGAAGGGTAATATTTAATAATAACCAGGTACATTAACAATGCGAAAAGTGGATAAGTTGGAAATGATTGCATATAGTTTTTTTTAAAAAGACATATCCTGCCTTAGGTTTAACTACATTTTGTCTCGCGAAGGGCTTTGCAAATCTATATGAAAAGGATACAAAAAACAGCCAAGCCCATTATCAGAACAATAATTTGTGTTGACCCGTGTGGGGTTTGAACTCGCAGCAGTAATAAGCAATGTGGCGACTGCATAAACCACTATACCATACGTGCAGTTAAGTAAGTGTAGGTCTATTGAAACTGTATTTTGTAGTGTTAACAGGTGATATAGATAAATAAATAAATATTTATGACATCTAATACACAACGCCATCTAGTCCCAAACTAAGCAGAGCTTGTATTATGGGTACTAGACAACTGATGTAATAATACTTACATACTTTTTTATTTGTAAATACATACATATCATACATAGGCAACACCCAAACTCCGAAGCAAATATTTGCAGATCATACAAACATAAATGAAATGTTAATCCCACCATTTCATAATAGGGACAAGTCAAGCCTAGCCAAATTGCTGTCATAGGAGCACTTTAGGGATTGAGTTTTTTTTCGGACATCTAACTCACAATGTGTACTAGACAACTGATAATATAATTTTTTATGCAAATTCACACTATTATACATAGAAAACATCCAAATTACGAAAGTATATTTGCAAATCATTCAAACTTTTGATCCGACCCGGAAATAAAATTTTAGACCTCAAGTATAGTCGCAATTGCCATCACTGCGCCACCGAGGCAGCCAAATATGATAGGGAAAATTGATAAGATGGGAAAATGATGTTATTTATTATTAGGTTAGAATAGGTCTGATAAATCTAATTAATTATAGCAAAAATATACATCATATTAACCAAATGTTTAAAATACATGTATACTCCCTACCGAATCTCTTTGTATGAGTAGTACAACACGCAAGTATACATATAGATACATTAAAAAAAATTTATTCTATTGACGAGGGGCTTTGAAATGACATTTGTCATTTTGACAATTGACAAACATTTCAATCACGGTATAAATTGCCAATACGTTTGTATAACATCCGGTATTTTAATCAGATTACTGGCCTCGAGGCAACACAACTAGCAATGAGATTAAATTGTAGATTGTGGGTATTACAAGGCTATTAGAACACAAGCACAGAATTCATAATGGCTGTCATGAGGGAATTCTCCATTGCTTGTGATATTGCAAGCGTCACCATTGGGCACTGAACATATTACAAACTAACTCGAGGCTCCCCTACAATAGACTACAATGTTTATTTCATGAAAGTAAATTATTAACTACAAAATTGATATTCATTAAAGGAATCTCGATTTGAAAAGGCGCTGGTCTACTATTGTCTCTTTTGTAATAATGCATTTTGACAAATAAACAGATAGACATATATGTATAAAATATTCATGAAACCCATTTGCTATTCACCCATTTGAAACAGAAGAAACAACTTGGAAGCATGGCAAGCTTAAAAGTTTATCTTTGAATAGATTTAATATGCAAAATTAATTAAAAAATCAGACATGTCCTTTTCGTTTCCAGTATCTGTATTTATTTGTATAAAATTTCAATGACTTCATTAATGTATTTTTGTTTTTTTATTTATTTATTTTTAAATAACAATTGCCGCACTAGGAGTAAATCCTGTGTCGCAGAAGACTTTACCAACATATATATAACGAACACAAAAAACAACCGGACTTAAAACAGCAATTTCTGGATCACACAAAGTGTAGTCCCATATAGGACTTGGACCAACAATACATGGCGAAGGAAGAAGCGGCAAGCGACCGCATAAACTACTGGACAATACCTGTCAAAAGTCAAGTGGTTAATGGCACTATATTCTCATAAACATACAGATTCAAGATAACTAGGTATATAAATTACCTTTGGTGTAGAAATATAGAAACAATAGAGACGAGTACAATATTATTCTGTTATTACAGTGAGTACACCGAATAACCCTATAAGGAACCTTTTTGGTCGTTACAGTCTAGTTAAATAACTACTAAGGGTTCTCTGGGTAATTGAGTAAGTAAAAGGCATTACACGACCTTTGATTAATGCAGGCAAATACAAATATCTGTGTATGTCGAGAGTACTCTTTATATAGTACTACTACTGAACTGAAACTCACTATTTTAGTCGCAGCTAACCCTATAAAGTCTAAGATTTACTGATAATTCTGAACGAAAAACATACTTTTAATTCAAATTATATAAATCACGAGTCCAAACCTCACATGGTATAATACTGTATGATCAATTGTTGTACTCGGTCGGTTCTTGATTTATGTTTTACATATGTCTCTAAATCCCGAGCGATGGGAATTGCTTAAAAAAGTCATTAAAAGTTCGTTGTCTGGTACTTAATTCAGAAAGGATATTTTAGGTTTTATAAGCCTTTACCTATAATGAGCGTATCTTTGAATAAGACTGGTAATTTTCTAGAAGAATAAAAACTTATTTTCAACTTTCTTAAAAGAATCCGAAGACTTCGTCCTTCCTGTACCTTCCAAAGAGGCACACTCAAATTATGATGAGGTACATTAAATGGAGCTTGGAGACCTTTTTTTCATGATTGTACAAGTATTTTAAACTTTGAGTAATTTGGTAGGCATTGAATCTCTAAAAATATTGTTTGCGTTCGACGCTCCAGATCATTTCCAAAACTAATCTTCATCATACCATACCATGCCTCGCATTTTGCTATATCTAATTAGGTTTTTTTACAGGCTTTCTATGGAAAGATTTGAATCATGACTCACCATAAGCTTACTTCCTCTTCTTATCTTTTCTTTTTTAAGTTTACGCGAATGTAGACCTAATAATTTTTTTAAAACATTAAAAAACAATTAGGTCTACATTCGCGTAAATTTGCATTTCCATGGTAACGACCTTGTTGTAAATATTTCGGACATCTAACACACAACGCCATCTAGTCCCAAACTAAGCAGAGCTTGTATTATGGTACAACTGATATGACATATGTACTTTTTTTTTGTAAATACATACGTATTATACATAGAAAATACCCAAACTCCGAAACAAATATTTGCAGATCTTACAAACTCTTGGTCCGACCCAGGATTCGAAATCGAGACCTCATGGACATCAGTCACGTAAGCTACCACTGCGCCACCGAGGCAGTTATATGTTATCTGTCATTTAATTACATATAGAATTATCTGTTACAGTATTCAAAAAAGCATTTGTTTTGACTTATAGTTGATTCCATAGAGCATGGATTCAAAATATGATTATTACTGTTTTATCTAACATATTATCTACTGCAGTGATGACAAAGATTGCATAGATCCACGAGAAGTTTGACGTAACTTGCTAAATATTTAAAACGTCTTAAGTATTTATCGGCAAAGTGGATCGTGATTTAAGTTTGTCACTAGTGCTTTTAACAAGTCACAAGATGACATACAACTGACTGACGTAGTCATACTTCTATTCTGTGTATATAGTTTGAAATTGTTTGGGTAAAAAATGCGCACCTGATTAACCCACATGCACATCTATGAGAGCTTTGGTAAAAAAAGTTGGTTCGGATTAATCTATTTTGTTTCTTTTTTAAAGGCAAATAAATTCATTGCATTCATTACATATATTCCTATATTGACCCATGTTTTTCTATAACATGTATATCGCATATGTACATGTATATCGCAACGAAAGAATGGTAATCGATATTTTAATTAAACTAAAGGGCTTAAAAAGAATATCACCAATTGTTACTGTATTTTTTACGCATATGATAGAGTAGTAAATAATATAGTATATAATTTTTAGAGTTTAAGGGCCTGTTTCACCAGTTACTGCAAAAGTTCCAGATGCTTGAAACCAAAACTGAAGAGGCAGTGGGCTGAGCATATTAGCCGCAGAACTAATAACCGTTGGACTAAACGGGTTCTTGAGTGGAGACCGCGTTTCTGTGAACGTAGTTAGAAGTAGAAGTGTCCCAAGACATACGCGAAAAGCAGAGGATCGAACCAAGTGACGTCCAATTAGAGAAGCCTGTGTCCAGAAATTGTCAAACGCTACTCTTTCACGGCTAAACCAGTGAAACGATTTAAATGAATCTCGTTATAGATATATAGATTGGACACCTTGAGGAAGGGTATAGAATTCTTTTTGTCGCGATAACTGACATAAAGGCAAGCGGAGCCGAGTTTAAAAGTTAGTTTCTTATAAAAGGACAAGAAATATCTATACCTAAACGTTTTCGTTAATCCTAAATTCAAACGTTCCAGGCCTCTAATAATAATTTCTATTGTGTGAACTATACGAAATCCCACATTAATAATACACTTGTGTTGTTAGACATTATTCATGAATATTTTACTGTTTTGGTTGTGGCGAGGGCTTATACGAGCGCTGGGCTTTAATAATATAATTTGGGTTGTATGAAGTACAAAGCAATAAATAATAAGGGTACTATTCGTACCTCTGTTAAATCGGTCACAATTAAATTGTTTAACAGATTTACATTATCTGGATCGTAGAATGACATTTGAATATCTCAAAAAAACAGTCAAATTATTAATAAATAAAGAAATATCTGTATACACCTCTAGTTTCGAATTAAGCAGAGCTTATACTCTGAAAGCTCGATTGAAAAATAGAAAAGTTATAAAATTTTCTATTTATATTAAATATGTTAAGATATTTATAATTTTTTATGTAAAAAAAATTGAAGTAAACGTGAATTTAAATTTAATAAAAGTTATAAGCCTTATTCGGTAATAGAAAATTTGAAAGATAATCTATTTATCTTTAAATACCACTGTATATACATATATAGTACTGTTTCGGATATCAGTCTTCTGGACTCGTGGTAAAAGGAGATATTCACTCTTAATCTCCTTCCCGTTTATTAATTTTCTTCATATTTATATTATGTGTTTGTCACTCCTCTCCAACACTTAATGAGAAAATTTCTTTTGTTAATAATATAATAACATTGCCCTGTTTATTTTAATTTTTTGAGCATTTTTTACCACAATATTTATGTGGATAATGTCTAGGAATACTTAATACTTACTGTATTATATATTTCATTAATCTTATAAAAAGACTCAAGTTTGTATCATGGTCAGAAGATTCTTAAGCTACTATGATCTCTGGACTTTGTACTGCGATACATTTTAATGCTTTTTTAGTTTCAAAGGTTCAAGTTCAGTTTTCAAAATGTTTTCATTGTGATTCTGGTAACCAAATACAATGCTGGTAAAAAAACCAATACGAAAGTGTATGAATATGAATGAAATCCCCTTCTATAATGCTAACGGAAGAAAACTATAATTTATTCTGACTCGCTATATATCAACAAAAATAATTCAGGTAAGTGGTATATATATGGCTTTAAACTTGGAAGATATTTGTGAACATCATTGAGAGCTTGAATGACATTTTTAAGCAAGATTCTCCAACTACTACATCGTTCAATTAAATCTATTTCAAATCGTAAATATTTTCTTATTACGTAGTATCTGTCTGCGTATTTCTGTTAAAAACTTATATTTTATAAGTTAATATGGAATGAGGAAAAAATTGATAAACAAAAGAAAGTTGATACTGAACTAATTTGGTGATGATATCATTGTCTTATAACTACATATTATCTCGTAATAATGTTAGAAGATATTTGAGACAGATATTGGCCTCGTTGTAAAAGAATATATGTATGTATTAGTATTGTCTCTTGGGAAGTCAAAGCTCATGAATTTCAGTAATGTTTACACACGAGCATCACAAACATCCATTACGTGAACACTCAAATCTATTGGTTTTTTAATTCTCCAGAGACGCGGTCACAATAGTTACACATAGCTCTTTTCCCGCAGCTTCTTTAACTTTTATGCTGATTTTTTTCTATGTAATTAGATGTCTAGTATTTCTTAAGGAACAAAGTTTTATGAACGTTAAAGAAAATCATGTTAATTGTAATATTGAGAGATTATTGGAAGTAAATTTTACCTGCCTATTTACTAAAGTAAAATTGGCCTTCTAACCCACCCTGCACGTACCAATACTTCAATTGATAGGTTTTTTGTAGGTTAAGTAAAATTAACTATAATACCAAGTTCCAAATCTTAATTTTGTCCAGTTTTGGCAAAGGTGAAGTAGTGACCATCACCAGCAGGTTTTCTATCCATTGTGGGGAGGTGAAGAAAAGTTACAAAATAGAAAGCAGGTTGGACTAAATTTCTATTCTCTATTTCTGGTCTAATATATTCTTTCATAATATTTTCATAAAATTATATCCTTTCATAGTATTTTCTAGCGAGAAATTTATTTGACTGCTCACTATATCCAGGTTAAAATGTTTGCTTTATAGCCAAGCTCTAGTTATTTCCGTTTAGTAACGTTATTGCGTTTCATTTTTACAGTCGTCTGCGAAAAGGAGTAAATCTTATACCACGATGAACAACTCAAATCAATTGATTCAAAATAACCTTTTTGATCTTCTTAAATATGATATTTTCCATTTCAAACTTAGGCAGTTTTTACAACTTTGGCTTATCATTACAATGGTAATAACTTTTCTAAACTAAAATTTATTTATAATTACATCTATACCATTACAATTATAATAAATTAGTGTAATGTAATCCAAACAAGTCATGTTACAGAATTGAAATTTCTGACATTAAGTACTTCAGTAATATTTTTTCCCTGCCATAAAGTTGAAATTACAAGATTTTATCGTTTATAAGTAAAAAAAAACTACCAAAACTACCTTGAAGGCAAAACAAGCTGTAAGTTTTAGATAAAAGTAAAATATTATTATATCTCTGAACAACACAGAAAAACAATATGAAAAATACAACAAGCAAAATTAAAATACTGCGATACGTACCTGGTTGGTTCCAGACCGTGGCGACATCCAGCTTGAAGTTGCCCAGAAGCTTGTTGGCACGCAGAATATTGCGAGATTGCAGCACCTAGAACAATACCAATTTTGTTTTGCGTGGCGACAACATACCATACAATTTTCACTGGCGTATAATATTCGTACATCTCTGTCACACAGTACTTTTACGACTACTGATGATTGATTAAATCTTACAGAAATATGCGGTTGAACAGTACCTAGTGTAAACATTACCTCGTGTAAAGGTATTCTATTCAGTATTTACTTAAGACTGTTGTAGTACAAAGAAAGTTCATTTTAGAAACGACGCAAACTTGGTCACTTATAATCAATAGGCAAATTCTCTGCTTATATCTTTCTATGCCATAAAAAGCCATTCCACCCCGTCAATTAATTCCTTCAATAGTTATATGTTCTAAATCATACTTGCTCATAAGGATGACACAAATTAAAGTCAGGTAATGAGATAACCCTAAGTAAATGAAACCTGACCTTGCAAAACAGAGACATTTTGAAAAACAGTTTAATCAAACAGACGAATATCTCAAAACTAAATTAGAATAATGGAAAATTCTCACTTAAAGTGGGCATTTACACTAACGTGATAATGCATTAGGAAACCCCTAAAACTAAATCAAGTAGGTGTGTTTACTACCTTACACACACACATTTAAACTCTTCCCGGTTATGTACACTCATAAGGCAATATGAGCATGGAGACTTCCCCCGTTTGTATTTATTTTGTGTCTATAAAAGTCTTATATTTATTTATACCTAGAAGCCTACATACCTAAACCTTGTTATAACATCTACATTGTAATAAACTGGTATTGTACTTCGTACAATGTCCAATTTAATATGTTTACTGCAAAATTTGAGTATCATAATAAGAAAAATATCATTGTGCCCTAAAAAGATGTAGTATTATATTACGTCTTTCAAACCGTGGGTAATCCCTTATGTGCAGCGTTAAAGGGGTTAAAAGCGCGGGTTTTATTAGAACGAACTTTATACGCGTCTTGGTATATTAGCTACGTGACGCTGATCCTGAATTTAATGTGAACTTATTGAATGGTTGAACACATGGAAGCATTTCCAGTAAATTTTGAAGATGAAACTTTTAAGGTTTCATTTTTTTAAAATAAGCTTTATTCAAGTTTCTGCTTGATAGTCTTTTTTCCGCAGAAGTTTGTACATTTTCCTTGCGGCTTCATTTATGTAAAATTATATTTTGTACCTAAATTTTCTTTTCAAAATTTATTTTTGAATATAAGTTGAAAAGTATTTAAAAAAAAATGGATCTGGGGAATATCAAAACATATTATACCCTAAAAAAAACCTATCCTAAAAAGAAACCTAACAATATATTTTTTAATTACTTCTTTATCTTTATTCGACATACAAAAGCTCAGTGGGATAAAGTTAATCTTTATAATTTACTTTCTGAAGTAATGTATCTCTCTTCAAATATTTCCATAAAAAATATATTTTTATTCAAGACCTGATTTAATGATTTCATTATATATATTTCAATGTCAATTCCAACGGTTGGGTCCCCGTAATACAGCACATATCACGTGTATAGTCTATTCATTTTCACATTTTCACTTGTATCTTTATTTAATGACTTTGACTGCCTCGGTAGCCTAGCGGTAGCGTATGCGACTGCTGTTCCTGAGGTCTCGGGTTCGATTCCCGGGTCGGATCAAATGTTTGTATGATCCGCAAATATTTGTTTCGGAGTTAGGTGTTTTCTATGTATGATATGTATGTATTTACAAAAAAAAAGTATATAAGTATTATATCAGTTGTCTAGTACCCATAATACAAGCTCTGCTTAGTTTGGGACTAGATGGCGTTGTGTGTTAGATGTCGGAAATATTTATTTATTTATTATTATTTAATAAATGTGATAAAGAAACGCTATGACTGAGTATTTACTCTGTCGTTACTAATATTAGTTCAATGGTCGTAATATTTAAAGTCCTTAACTTGGTTTTAGTTCAGAATTTTTGACGATGTCCTCATTCTGAACCGTCTCAGAGACACAGCCTAGCCACATCGTATATACTATAGAGAATAATAACTCTTCTCCATAGGCTTTTTTTTTAAAAGAAAGACCTGAAAATAAATTAAAGTTAAAGTATTCTATGAGAATATAGTTAAAATAAAGTACCCAATATTCTATTTTCTTGACTGATCACGATAATAGTGTATTAAAAAAATGTGGTAATAAATGGTATTTTCAGCTCTTTATTTTTTAACCTGGGAGAGCCACGCTTCGGCATGCATGGGCCGGCTCGACCGGAGTGATACCGCGGCCTCACAGAAAACCAGTGTGAAACAACGCCTGCGCTGTGTTTCACCGAGTGAGTGAGGATACCGGAGGCCCATAATCCAACCCTTCCCCTCATCCCCCTCCCCATCCCCCAAGGCCGGCAACGCACTTGTGATGCCTCTGGTGTTACGAGTGTCCATGGCCGGCGGTAATCGCTTACCATCAGGCGATACGTCTGGTCGTTTGCCCCCTATGCCATAAAAAAACACATAAATAAACTTACGGGCACTAAGGGTAATGGAAAAAATATAAATAAAACCACGTTCCTTTACAGGTATATTAATTACTGTAGCGAGAAGGGAAGTTCTGTCTGGGACAGAGAAAGAAATCTCGTACTTCCTTCTCTGTCCCAGACAGAACATCCCTAGTTAAATTATTGCAAAGGATCACAAGTAACGACTAAAGAATATATATAGAAGTATACGTTTTAACTCATATCCGAATACTTTGGCTGCGAAGAAGGCTCTTTATCCAGAAGCTATGTATTTTTCCCCCTCAACAAACTCCCGCTCTAGTAATCTAATTAAATATACCATTTATCGCGAATACTTGTTGAAATGTAACGGATTGATAGCTTACAGTATAAGTAACTACTATCTTGATCTACTTAGTGCAACTAAGTAGATCAAGATAGTAGTAGATTCTTAAAATTATTTCGTTTTTTTCTAAACTAAATATTTTCCAGAGTTCGGTAAGAAATATGCATGTCACTGAAAGTTACCGACATTGTTCCCTTCGCCGAATCGTCTTTGTACACGTCAAGTTAAAGTCTTTACTGACGTGATGTGAAACCTAAAAGCTTTTAGAGTTCTTTTTTACAGAATTATAGGTCTTATTAGCTGTACTGTGACGTGAAATGTCATCAGGGAGTAATTAGTCTTCGCTTTACTAAAAGCTAGTGAGCAAATGTAATTTTTTCAGTCGCTTAAAAATTATCATACGAGGTACATCTAATAGTAAGTAGTTACTAGTATCTCAGAAGTTTACTGCTGTTATATTTGTAAGGAAAGATTCCCAACTTAGTGAAAAATAACATCATTATACTCCCTTCTGTTTCTCAGAAGAGGAATACAGACAAATGTGTTATAAACGCCCAAATTATGCTGCTTATAACTTTAGTTCTACTTAGGTATGTATTGGATTCCCATTAATCATCATCAACCATTACCAATCATTATATGCCAATAGGCATAAAGGAAAGGCACATAGATATTTTTAAAGTGAAGTCAAAGATTTGGACGGAATTTAAAATGTTAAATACGTAAAGCTAAAAAATGATCGTTGACTTTGTGTCAACGATCATTTTTTAGCTTTACGTATTTACTATCAAAAGTAGTAAAAGTCAAAGTGATAAGTGATAAGTTCCTATAACACAGAGAAACACAGATCGGTGGATCGGAGGGGAATAGCCATAGCATCTTTTCTCGATAATAAACAGTCCGTTCCGTTTTTTGCGGGTGGTGATCTTCATACAAACACATTTTACACTCTTATACAAAAACAATCGCTTATCGCTACGAACTCACACATGACAACCATGAATTAATCAATTCAGAAACGCTCCCTCAAATACATTCTGTGTCCGTGTAATGCGTAGGCCCAGATTGAAACAAAATATTAATACGGGACAAAAGTTATGGAATTTTTTTTAAAGAAATAATCAAAATTGTACTTTGTTCATATGTTGAGTAAATTCAGAAAACTCAAAAATTTTTGTGGAAAACTCTGTAAGGTAAAAAATTACTTGTACATAAAAATATAGATGTCCAGTAGATATCTATTTCGGCCTGTCATGACCGAAATGAAAAGCTTTTATAGTAACGATGTAAGTTTAGGTGGCCAAGGAAATAAAATAAGAATGCTAGTGGGCCACCAGCTACATATTTTGTATCAATATTCATGGATTCAATTAATCTATATCGTTTTAGCCATTTACCAATTTAAATTAATTTTAGTTATTTTAACATAGTGAACAAATAGTAAAGTCAAGTCTTATACCAATAAACATCCAATTTTCGTTTTTAATGTTATTGTTTTGTAACTGCACATAAAAGTAGGTTACCGCAGACGTCTTCTGTTACTAGCGTTTGTTGTCATAGTTGAACTGAGTGCTCATTGAATTTTAATGACCATATGCCCAGTACGTCGGTAGCAGGAGCTCTGACCCACTTTTGTTACATATAAAGCGTCTGGCTGCGTTTGTTGGCTCTACTGTAGTTACAGATGTATCCGGTAACGCATGTTTCTCTTTTTGCACCGTATTTTTTTATTAATATCGACAATTCGTAGCATGTCAGTCAACTGATATCTGCATTAAATTGGTTATTTAATCTGATTTTATTCTTTTTCATTTCTACGGGAAAAGTAACGTTCAGGATTTCATAAACGCAGCCACTAAAGAACATAGGTTATTTTAAAGCAATTTTTAACTTTGCACCTATATTTTACCTATTTAATTTAAAGAACAACTCCCTTGGTGATAAATAAGCTCGAAAAATATTTCTGGTGCTAACACAGCGTCTGATGTTTGAGGCATATTTAGTACTTGGAGTTTTAATTTTTTTTCTCACTTGTCTACATCAATCGACCTGCTTGTCATATGAACAATATAAAATATAACGTTCCGACTTCTTAACAGATATCGAGGCATAAGGGATCGTAATTTTAAAACCCCCTCTGCAAACATTTCCCTTGACGATGAGTTAAGGCGAAAATATCAAATACAATGATTGAAATTTAGTGAAATATTTCTTAACTGCAGGCGGCAGAAGTTATTATATTAATAGGCTTTCAAAATATTAATTAATTCATTAAACTTTATTCAAGTGAAGTTTTAATTTAGGAACAAATGAATGGGAGTGTAAGTTTAGCTTGAAATATTCACTGACAAATATGAGACCAATACGTGAGTAATGTAGTTAAAAACGTGGTATTTAACATACAGTATTAGTAAGAGTAAATCATTACCACAACCTTTCACGCTTCATCACGATCACGATAAACGATTCAAGGCTTAATATGTACGAATAACAATATTAATATTTAATTTGATTTACTTTGCTACACAATACGTGCTGGCCTCGGAAATCACTGCCTTAGAGTCGTAGAAATACGCACACGAACCGAATAGTTTGGGTCTTCCTTCCTGTGCCGAGCTATTAAAAACTGGAATTCACTACCAGCGCATGTGTTTCCCTCCCACTATGATCCCGGGTCATTTAAGCGGGGCGTGAAAAAGCATCTCACTAAGCCGTCGTAGTGTGAGACGCCATACTGCACTGTCTGCTTTCGCAGTGAGTATGGTGGCCCCCACCGTTGGATTCTGCTTGAGCTTACCATCAGGCAGAGCAGAGTCACTTTGGCGAGGTATTTAAGTATAAAAAAAATCTATAGATTTTTTAAATACATAAACTATATAATAAATATATAAATTATATAATTTTATACTATTGAACGAGGTTTTTTAAGATGTATCGAGATGTATGTCGTTAAGTAATACATTTACTGCTTGTATAATTTTAAGTTAGATTGATGATTTTCATCATGTTCGAAAAGTTTAATTTCAAGAACCAAGGTTTTTCTCTTAACATGTAGAGTCACCGCAGTCCTGTGGAAGGGAAGGTAAGGTACGAAGGCGGGGGTAAACAAGAAGGCCGTTTTAATCTTTATTTATCATCAAAAACCAGCAGTCTTCGTAGGAGAGTATCGTTTCGGTACAAATGCGATGGCTCGAGTCGAGTAATGGTGAAAATCGATACTAATTAATTCTTCAGTTACTTTTTTACGAAAGAGTGAGGTTGCCCTTTGATTCTAGGAGTGTATTTAAGGCTACTATACTACACTAAAAGACCGATGGCTTAACGTGCTTTTTGAGGCACAGGCGTGAAATCCACTAACTTCCATACTACGGGCTGTTTTTAGGAATTATTTGCAAGAAAAACTCAATCACGTTTTGGACCGACCAGGGAATCGAACTTGAGACCTCTTCAATCGGTAGTTGCTTGAACAACGAGACTGTTGGTGCCTGTTCAATGGGATTTATTTTAACCATATTCTTACCATCTTATAGATAAGTAAGCTTGTTATTCATGCTCTGTAAATAAAAGTAAAGCAAAGAAGAAATGTAAAATATTTTTCTGAAGGGTATATAGTATACAAGGGTACTTGTAAGACATCTATTATGATGATTTTCAACCCACATGAATGGCAAAATTTTTCCATACCCACAACAATTTTAAAATAGATTTCTTATTTGAAATGCAGCATGATATTCTCGGAAACAACATTTTATTGTTAACGCAAGATGTAAGTTATCTTCGATCATTTTACGTACAAATATACAAACAAGATAGTGAATGCTTGTAATTCTTTTTCTTTTTAAATTTGGTAGGAAGTCATTCGCTCAGTCGTATAGGTGACTATAGGTCGATATATATATATAGGTGACTATAGAAGGCTTTTACGTATTCATTAAATGAGACTATAATGAGGTTTGTATTTACTAGTCAATGGTGAAATTGCACAAAAAAACTATTGGAAACATTCCAATAACTCCCACAAAGTTAATTTTTTTAGGGATACTGCGTAAAAGCGAATATGAAAAGTTCATCATCAAACATAAATTTGCCAAAAAAATATGGTGATTTTTCAGAGTTCTTTACAAGAGCCTGCAACATTTTTAGCCAAACTATCGAACGGATAAAATTACCGGTCATTCAATTATCTGTATTTTTTTAAGAATACTGTAAGTGTAGTGAAGCATGCCTTAATAAAAACAGAACTTTAACGACTCTATTTATTTCCACTTGTCACTGTCATGAAGATAAAATATCGAAGCGTGAAATAAAGAAACTTCAAACCGTACACGTCAGGGAGTGTGGTGCGTGTTCGGTTAACGTATTGTTTAATCAAGAATGCTCCATTAACCTTTACTTGAGTTTGAACTCTGTTAATTTGTTGTGTTTAATCAAGCTTACAGTGGTGCAAATTCAGTGGTTTATACTTTTACATATCACATTTAAGCTATTAAAGAATCTTTAAAGGTGTTTATTGTTCAATATCGTATAGTTTATATGTAGCTAAAGTGAAACACATACTACAAACAATAGTTAAATTGCCAATGATAGACACTTTAAAATCTTAGCATATCATGATTTCACATATGTTTCTATTCAACATTTCCCAAAGTTGGATTAGAGTTTGTCCAAAATGAGTTATTGTTGAGAGATTTTTTTTAAATACTCGAAATCAACTGAATCCAAAAGTAATAAATTTCATAAAAACTCTGTACCATCTAAAATATTTTATTGCAGAGACAGAAACAATATTTTTAAGATAATATTTCAGTAAGAAAGTATCTTTTATATCATGAGAAAATATGTTTATTTTAGTATTTTCCATAATAACAACGAAATATATTCGTTGCTACTGAAAATTAAAACCTCTATTGAAAAGCTGGCTATCATATTTATTATAGTTATATTGCATAAACTCTCAGTTTCAAAATGCACCATGCAAACCCAATGCACACGGTTCGTAACATCAAAGCTTAGTTACTGTCTGCTCCATAGGCCCTACATAGAGAATTTGAGGTGAAATGTTGAATTTGTAGTAGCTTTTGAAGTTGTCCCTATGTTCAGGGAAACTATATATATATATATCAAAGTAAATTTATCGGCTTTGCGAGCTAAAAACTGTTTGTTTACAATATCAGGGAAACTTCGAAAGCTGCACACACATTTCATGTTGCTTTGTGGTTGCTTTGATACCGTACATAATATTTTAAATCTTCACGTTGGATGATTCAAGGGATAAATGAAATGTAGACCTATTAAAATAAAGGTGGTAGAGCCACGCTAATTTCAGCACGAATGGACTAGCTCGACCGGGTTAAAAAATCTTTGCACAAAAGATCTATCTGAAATGACAGCATTCGTATTGTCGTGTTTCGTGGTTGAGTGTGGGTACGGTGGTTCTGCATCAGCAGAAGCATCACAAGGCTGCCAAGGTGTGGGTACACAGATAATCGAACGAATATGTGAATGTAAAGAATACTTTGGCAACTCAAGACAGAAAAAGTAACGCTCCTCTCTTAACTCAAATTGAACACACTCTCGTCTACTATCGCTACGTAGGACGGAAGAAGATAGCAATCAAATCTCACTAATTGTCATTGGCAACATAAGAATTACAGTTGCGAGACCGGTAATGAATCCGGCAGACCAGATAAAAGATTCAAGTGATACTATGTTCCGTACAGTACCTAAAATAATGAACTGATAAATTTTGATTTTTGAGAATTGAAGCTGTCATTAGAGATTTAATGTATCGTGATTTAATTGCGTCCCCGAAACTCACATGTTGGCATAAAATCCTACTAATATTATAAACGTGAAAGTTTGTTAGTATGGATGGACGTTTGTTACTCTTTCACGTAACAACTACTGAATGGGTTTTAATGAAACTTTACAATAATATATTTAAGCTTATACACCAGAATAACACATAAGCTACAAATTACAAAGATAAAATTTACACGATATCTTTGTACCGCGGGTAACACCCCGGGCTAGTAATAAATATAGCAACATGAGTACGTGATTACACATAATAAGTTCGAACTAAATCATTTACGTGTGTATGGTAGTATTAAATTAATTTTAGCCTTAAATTTATGTGTTCAAATGCGTTTTTCACTGACCCTGTGAATATTATACATTTAATATGAGTATATTAGTGTGTGTATGCGTAATTAAGCGTGTGTGTGTTGTGGTGGTATAAAGAAGTAACAAGACTTAAGAGGGACTTATGCTTTGACACAAGTGGGCCTGTTTAGCAACTAATTGTCGGTTTTCATCGAGTATAGTTACTGGATCCTACAAACCATCCTTTTATTTTATAAATGGTGCAAGATAGTCAAAGGAAGTAATACACTAATAATTGGTAGTTACACCTGTTTTCTTCCCATCGTTTCAGCTGAGAGATGTACATTGCTAGACATAGGCATCATCCAAGGCTCTTCACAACAACCGGTAAAATTATATGACAAAAATACGTTTCAGAAGGTTGCTGTTCTCTATCCATTTACACTTATCTGAAAACAGAAGACTACAACTACCTAGGTTCATTATAGAAAATATATACGTGATTATAGTCCTTAAATATAAGAGTATAAAAGATTATCGTTCCAGTGGGTTCCAGTACTTATGTCAAGCAAATAGAACGACTCACTTTGTAAAGATACTATCGTATTACAAGAGACCTGTGGCTAATAGTCGGTACTAAAGGTAATTGGATTTCTCCATTGAATTAAGAAGAAATTCTTTAGTAGGGTACTACTTTTATTACTTACTCAGCTACACCCTGAAAATTGCATCTCTGAGGATGGAGAATCAGGATTGATGCGCAAAATAGACGAACTAACATTCGAAACGGTTTGTGTATTGTGTTAAAATTTGATCTTTTTGTGCAGACATTTCTGAGTTTTTGAAGAGCTCATAAACCGAATTAACAATTTGTTACATTAAATAAGTACTTATTTTAAAATTTGACTTAGAATTCCAAATAATTTCTAGTGGATCCTATTTCTTTTTGTAGTATTGGTATTTTGGATGGCGTAATTGCTCTAAACACTACACTACCATTTGTAGGTGCTATAGATAAAATAGAATCGAATGAAGTGTTCATTCGATAAAAATACCAAGAAGAAATGTCAGTCACCCAGGTTCTTATAAAATAATGTGAAGCAATATATTTAATAAGACTATATCTAATATATCATTTCAAATAGTGTGAGATAATTTAATAATATAATATCACTTTGGTTTTAGTGATACTAAGCCCTTGTAAAAGCTTTACACAAGAAAAATATATAGACAAACGCAATAAACTTTTAGCAGAACAAAAATGATTGTGTATGGAACTATTGATAAACATCGTGTAATGACCGTCTCTTTATTGTGTTTGTACCAAATTATGATAAAGGCAATGAAACACAGGACCAATAAAAAATTATATAAAAGGAAAACACAGCCCTATGGTATCCACCTGGGATGTTTCAGGTGCTCATTTTTGTAATGACTCTTAGCTTTTAAGATCCGCATTGAGCATTCTTCACCGGCAATTTAAAAATGTATAGGTTGATAAAATGAGAACAATGTCTTTGATGTGCAAAGGTAGGTTGCAGAAAAGTTACTCAGGGTTTTTTAATATAAAGGAACGTGTTAATTATTTTTTTATATAATACTTTGAAATCTTTCGTTCTTAAAGAGTTTATATATAATTATATATTTATTTTAGTAGGCCAATGATATCAATGATATTTTGAGGATGTAAGTGTAAATTCCTCTATTTTCTTTACTTTTGTATATACTACTTGTTGTTATCATACGCTGAGAGTATAATATTAATGGGGCATGGTTTTTATACGTCAAGACGACCGTCCCAAAGACTCAGAAACTTTTGCATCTAATGTCACTTCAGAGTGTTTTGCGTGCTAAGACTCATAGTTTTAAGTATGGAAGTACGTTATGTGAAAAATTATATATTGGCAGGTGTGTGGGCTTGTGCGTGAGTTATTTTACCTAAATTTGTAATAAACCAAACTGACAACATTCTGCGCAAAGAGATTTCCAAGGTGAGTTTCATCTTGTGTTGTCTACCTAACAGGGTACTGTCATATTCAAAGTTTTGGTTATTAAGTAAGAAAATAACCAAGTAACAGAATAAACAAAGATTCTCTTTACAGTCAATATCCCAGAAATTTATTTTTAATCTAAATATATACGATAAAATATATCGTATATATAACGCATCACTATTCAACGTATAATATGGGCCGGCTCAACTGGAGTGACGATTTAGTCAAGAGCACCTATTAGTAGTCACATACCTGAAGATAAAATGTCTTAACCATAAAAATCTACTAACCAACGTTTCTAATACCCTAAAAACTTTGGGTCAATCTTCTGTCTGAATCCTCTTTACAAGTTAACTGTCAAAATTATTTCTTCGAAAATAAATAGTTCCTATTTATTTAAGTTAGTTATTTTGGTTTTTAATCATTTGATTTACCACTTATAGTGACTTCCCTCTCAAGAGTAACTAGTTGGATGATTAACTGCCTCTAACACTTACCTCATTCATAAACCGCAAGCAGCCAAAAAAAATTTGCTAATAAGCTGTAGCTTAATCCTGTAGGATTAGAGAAGATGGTGAAAAGGTTTGCCGTCCTTAAACTGGAATTTGTGTCTACGAATTGTTGGGCATTGATGGTTTAATTAGCACATCATGTGTGGTTTTAAAAAAACTTGACAGCTATAAATAACCTTTGAGTTGACTGTGGTAGCCTTTGGCATTAAGTACACTTTTGTGCCTAAAGTTTAAAATTAATTACGATATTCGCTGTCCCTTTGTCGGAGCCAGTAAAGGTTTCCTTATCAAAAAGTATTCAGTATTTGCCTTTGAAATGTAAGTATAACATTGGAAACTGAGTCAATATTAGCATTTCATTCAAGATGCAAAATATAAAGAACAAAGTCTATAATAATTAGAAACTAAACAAAGCTTATTCAATAATAATTTATTATGGCCTTCACTTTAGCAAACTGCTCACTTGAGTTTATTCTTAGTAAAGATTAATTTTAAAAAACCACAAACCTTTTAAACCTCTATATGACTGATAAAGTAATTTATTTAAAAAAACTAAAGAAATGGTTTTAAGAGTTTTGCCGGTAAATCCATGAACATTGTTCATATAAATTATAATATTATTTCACATAGACTTTCAGGTTTAGATATAACATGGGCATTGTTCGTTCCTCTAAACATTTGTATTAAATCTGATAATTGTTACCATGTTTTTCATAAAAACAAGCCTGGAATAGGCGAGGCTATTCCGTTAAAAGTACTCGTATTGTTCTTATGTACATTGTTATACAATCAATTCCTATGATTCATTGATAATTCACAGAAGTACTAATAGTTTCATGTTGTAAAAGTAAACCTTTAACAGTCTAATTTATGTTATAGTTCTTTTTTATGGAATTGGGGGCAAACGAGCAGACGTATTGCCTGATGGTAAGCGATTACTGCCGCCTATGGATACTCGCAACTCCAGGGGCGTCACAAGTACGTTGATGGCCTTTGAGGGATGGGGAGAAGGTGGAGGGGAGGGGTTGGGGAATGTTTCTCCCTCCCTCGGTGAAACACAACGCAAGCGCTGTTTAACTTCGGTTTTCTGTAAGGCCAGAGAGCCGGTCCATTTGTGCCGATGCGTGGTTCTCCCACGATAAAACATAACAACAGTGCTCAAGGAAATTCAGAAACTTTTTAAGCTTGCTTACCAAAGCCATTTAAACTGAGAATTGGATTGAGAGCAATCATGGAATATTCGGAGGTAGAAGACAGGAATGAAATTTTAAAAGACAAAAAAGCAAATGTTAAAGTTTATGTAATTATGTTTTTTAATAACAAAAACTGTAAACATTCTCTTAGGTACCTACTTAATTTATTTAGACATTTATTGTAATCTAACACACCTTAAAATCTTCGCATTGTTCCACGGAATCGATGCTGGGACAGTTATTAAGTTTAAAATATCTTTAATAAAATGTTTGCCATTTTACTATTTTAAGTCCCTACATGATGCAGATTTTGATACAAAAAATACCCGAGCATTGTGTGTTTTCCGAATTATGTAGTTTTCTTTCTACGAACGTAAAACCTGCTCCAAATATTAGGATATAAATATAATAGAGTAAACAGCTGGTATTTGCATCTTGCAAAGCTAACATAATACAATCGTTCTTATAAATTACAAGAATTTTTATAGCTTTAAAAAGTATTGTTGTATCAAATAAAATGTGCAAGAATATAAAAAACCTGACAATATGTGAATTTCAAACTGGTTTTCTTAATTTTAAAAAGATTATCATATATTACAGGTTTAAGTATTTCTGAATTATTGAAGTATTGTGAATTGTAAAAAACGTTCAAAATCATTAGTTTGGTTTGTTATTTTTAGATTACTGACAATATTAATAGTACACTGTAACAAAAAATACAGTCCTAGGACAAAAAAAACGTGTTATGTTTGTAAAATTTGTTCGACAATTTAAAATAAGCATAGTAAATGTATTCAGACAAAGTATTCCTATATGAATTAAGTAATGCAAAGCAAAGAAAGTTACCCTATTTCACTCACAAAAATAAACCTTCGTGCGGTATAATAACAGTTGTTTCAAGTATTCCACAGATAAGTGTACAATTTCTGTAACTCCTTGTATCGTTTCCGTATAATATTTCAAAGGTCCGTTGGATGTAAAGGATAAAGTTTGAACAAGAGAGATGGCACAAATACACTCAAAACGTAGTACTCAGAAAAAACAAACCACTTGTTACATTTCCGATAATGCCAATTTAGTTTATGTTAATCGAGCGACCCAGTTCGGCTTCGCACGGAAGTCTCTGAAATCCTTCGATTTCGTCTACTGTAATATGCATTAATTACACATATGAAAATTTTTCTTGAATCACTGTATCTATTATTGAAAACTGCATTAAAATCCGTGGAGTAGCTTAAAACATCTATCAAGCAGATAGCGGAAGCAACTTCATTTTATACTATGTAAAGATAATTGCTGAGCTGGAGCTGGATGCGAGAAGCCGAAAATCTGATCAAATGGCGTGAAATTGGAGAGGCCTATGTCCAGCAGCGGACTGCGATAGGCTGATGATGATGATGAAAGATAATTGAGAACCTATTATATGCTAGGGGCTTCGGTTCTGGAGTTATAATAGAAAATATTCATGTGTTTCTTATGTGAGAAAGGTCATAAGAGTTTAGAATATAATGTGTTTAATTTTACATGTATTGGATGGGCCATTACCGACTATATACATGATTTGGCTGTCGTTTTGACTGACCGAGAATGACTGATTTTAATTTGAGTTGTACAATCAGCTTTTAAACAATATATATGTCAACTAATTGTATTTTTATTAAATTATACTCCATTTAGTCTACTGAAGAGTAAGTAAGTAAACAATCATAAGTATATTGTATGGGTATTTTCAATAATATTCTTACAATTCACAAAGGCAGCTCGATACGTTTGGCTTGGTACATTGATTAGTAGTTCTGGATATAATTAACTATAGGTTGTATATTGTCATTTAGGGCAACGATTAATACGATCATGCATTTAGTTTAAAAATCATCTGTAATAAATAGATACGTCTGTTTATCACCAATTCTGTTAACAAAGTATAGTAGCTACCTTATTTGCTAATTATACCCACACACTTCCACTAGTATAGAAATATATAAAATGTGCAAGAATATAAAAAACCTGACAATATGTGAATTTCAAACTGGTTTTCTTAATTTTATTTTATTTTAGCCTCGTGAATCTTGTTTAAAATAGTATAGTAAAGTCTTGGTACAATGCTAGAGTTGCTGATCAATGCATTACTGACTGCAGTAATTAGTCCAGTTGCAGAATGCTCTGTGCGATGTTAATCCGTTATGAGCGGTCGGAACTAGAGTGTTCTGAGTTGTAGGTGTATGTGTGTGTAGGTAATTGTAATACACCAACAACTTGTTAAGTTTGAAACATGTTATTACAAAGGAGCTATGGATTATATTTCTTGGCTTCACAAGTTAAGTTAACAAGTTCACGTAATATATATGAAGGTATATATAATTTTATGGCTTCTAACCACTATCATAAATGCGAAGGTATGGATGAGTAGATATTGGTAACTCAACAAAACAAAAGAGTTACTCTAATCTAAGTCTGGCTAGTATCCAAAGAGACCATTCTATTATATTTGATTTCTGATATCACCCAACAGGTCTTATATTTATTTTTTCCTACTATCCGTTGGCCTGGATATTAAATTGTTTTTTTTTTATGGAATAGGAGGCAAACGAGCGGATGTATCGCCTGATGGTAAGCGATAACCGCCGCATCTGGGCACCCTTAACACCAGAGGCGTCACAAATGCGTTGCCGGCCTTGGGGGATGGGGAAGGGGATGAGAGGAAGGGTTGGATTATGGGCCTCCAGTAATCCTCACTCACTCGGTGAAACAAAGCGCAGGCGCTGTTTCACACCGTTTTTCCGTGAGGCCGTGGTATCACTCCAGTCCAGCGGTAGCATACACATGAAATGCTATTTACGAGTTATTACATAAAACTGATGTGATGAGTGATGATTCAGGGCAAGTTTATATTCTCTATATTTCTCTCTGTTCCATACATGTTGATTTTATTATGTACCCGAAATCAATAAACACAGTATATAAAATCCTCGAAATTTGATTTTTACTGTATTTAATATTTTTTAAGAAACAAAATTGTACCACAGATTTGTGAATGGAATTAAGGTGATGAAAAGCATGAGTTTTGGCTGCTGTGCATGCATTTAATGTTTATAGCTATTTTCTAATAAATAACATTGAAATATTTTTATTACCATTGCAGAGTTATACTTGGTAACAAATGGGTCAAGGCGAACTTCAAATGATACTCAACCCTAGTCATAATTAGAAGCTATACAAACTTATTTTAATTCATGACCTGGTTCTAAAAAAATTAAAAACACATGTTGTTGTTAAACAAAAAGCTAAGTTCAAGATGGTGTAATTCTGATAAATTTTCCAACCCGTATTCGAGAACACTCGACTGACAAGAGTTTGTAAAGTGGTTATTGGATAATTTTGAATACAATTGGTATTTTCAAAACTAAAGATTGTGTATTTCATTTAAGAAAACTGAATAAGCTAAAGATCAAAAAGTTGTGCTTTACAAAAGTTTTTAATGAACTTTATTATTCCTAACGCAAATGTTGAACGTTACCAAAACTGCTTAATTATTCTGAATGTTTCCCACGAGGGTTAAAAGGTCTTAGCACTCTTAGAGAGAGTTTCATGTGATGAAACTGTAAAGTAACAAGTGGATGTAACAATGAGAGTAACAAGTGAATGCCGGCTTTTCAAGAATTTCTCAATTGAACGAAACTAGCGACATAAACTAACTTTTTATTGGGTAGGTGAAAACTTTTTGATTCATTGCGGTTACTTTACGGGGTACTTCAATTTTGAGTTCAATTGGGTACGGCGAGCGTAAGAAGGAGGTATGGTTGTACGAATGAAGTTAGAAAATAATTCCTATTAGTATTATTTCATTTTTTTCCTATTGGTATTTCTACCCGTGTTCAAACTAACGATTAACGGATTCAAAGATGATCCTAGTCGAGACCCGGATTTGATAAAAGGTGCTGTCTTAAATTCTTTACTATATAGACGATCGGTTTCTGGAGAAGTTATAGTAATATCCATCTCCGGATTACACAGGATTATGTGGAGTAACATTGAGAATTTACTTTGATATTTATGTGTGTAATTTGGTGTGATATGTCGACTGTGAGATGTGTTATAACATGGACATTTACAGCTGTAATTATCTTCCCGGGTTACAGGCAAAGTGATTACGCCAGGATAAATCTTCTAACTGAGAGCAAATCCTTTACGAAAGGGTATTGTGAAAGTTATTGGCGATATCTTAGTATTGTTAGAATTACATAAAGAAGCGAGGTGGAGCTGTAATGATGATGCATACAATATTACCTTCGTCCTCTTTTGGTTTATGAATAGAAAGTCAAAAAGAACTTGCACTTGCTTGTAATATTTGGAACCTTATTCATTTTATAGAAGCAGTAAAGTATCTTTATACTTTACTGCTTTTAATTTATTAACCACCATCATTCTTTAATGATGGTGGTTAATACATTAAAATGCTAGGTATGTCGAGCATTAGAAGGTTTGGAAATACAGATTGATGGTGTTGCGAAATTGTCGTAACTGGTCAGCTTATTTGTATAACCTAGAATAATTGAATTAAAAAATAACTAAGTGGAGTATGTAAGGTGTAGAATACGCCACGTGTTGTGGCGACTTCCACATACCCCACTACCAATCGTAAATCGCGCACAAGAAGTTCTCGCGCCGATTAACATATATACAACTTCCCAACATTAACCGTGGGGCAGTGGCCCGCCAGGCATGATCATCTCGCCTGGTTGGAGGATCCTCGCTTTGTGTTGGAGGAACATGTGGCCCGTTCCTCCACAGTGTAAATTCTCAGTTCAGCACGGTGTAGTTACCTTTATTAATTTTCCTGTTCATTTCTGCTTGCCAGGTAGCTATAACCAGACATAAGTAAGTACCTAAGAATGTTCTCTATATAGAAAATAAATATTTGCTACTAAATTTGGTTGATAATTAAGAGAGTGATGAAAAAAATATTTTATATACCTATTGATTGAACACAATAATAGTGACATGACCTTTGAGATAGGTAAGCTTTGATGGTTTAAAATGAAAAAAATGTCTAATCTGATTATTAAATGTGTGTAAGTCTATCTTCACCGGTTTATATACTATTACTTTATTTGAAGTTTTCTCAGAAACAAAGAACATAACATTACTTTCTCGCACAATCCTCCAAGCCAGACTAAAATATATCATACGTCATGTAATTTGTTTATGTCAATAAGTCTAAAGGTCAAATATTTCGTAGCAAAGCGATGTCAGCACTATATATTCAAGTAGTTATTTTAAAAGCGCTCGTATTAATTTTATACAAGTACAATTCAACAATTTTGCGAGGTCTATTAATAATTAATCTTTTTGTATTGCTTCATTACGTTCATAAATTTTATATGATCTAAATAGAAAGAATTCCAATAAAAAAATAGAAAAGCTGTTGCCAATAAAATACTATTTCAAAAATGAGAAATAGTTTCTCTTTAACCATAAGTCGAGTTGTAAGTGCGTTTAAGAGAATACATTAAGAGTTAGTCAATAAATTAGTAATGAATATAGGTATATCCCACAAGATAACTCGATATCACCATATATAGCAACTTTTTAGAAAATAAAATTCTGAAATATTTGACAGAAGTAAAATCATAGTATAATTAGTTACTTACAGAGAATTATTTCTTAATGGTTGGCATTACTATTGACTACCCCGATTTTCAGCTTAACCTAAGATATACATAGGGACATAGTCATGCAGACCTCCGTATCTGCATCAAAAATAATATAAAATATTTGAAGTAAGTACTTTGCTATTGGAGCTAATAATAACTAGTCTTGTACCTATCTTATTAATAGAACTATTATTTCATAAAATCAATGTAAGGGTTTACATAGGTAGTAATAAGGGGTTTAATTACTTTGGTTAATTGTTACTATGGACATTTACAAAGACTCCGGTTAAAGAGTAGATGAAGATTTCGAAGGGTTATATTACACAGAGTATTTAAATTATCTTATAACATTATATCATTATAGGACCCGCGAGACTTCGTCCGCATATAACGTAATTATACGTTTTCAATATAGTTATAGTATGAAAAAGAAAAGACCATGCGTCCTATTTAGAAAAAAGTTATTTCTGGCGTCTTTGATTTCTGGATTATTGTTAAGTGTATTCCTTTTCTTTGAACAAAAAATTAAATATTATATAGGTAATTTCAGGAATCTCGCTTCAGTACAAATCACAAAACTAATTCAACTTGTACAGCGTACACACACATGTGTAATTGGATACACACTGATGTCGATTTTCGAAACACGGCAATACCTATATATGCAATGAATAAAATAATAGCTTAACACAAACAACAACATGTTGTGATTTCCTAAGAGATCCCTGAACAGACGCTTTTTTTGTATATTGTAGAGCCGAAGCCGTATGTTCGGTGTAGAAAAAGCATGTTTGGACATGCATTTTCTAAACAACTTGAAAAATTATTTACATACTAAATTCCTTGCTCAACAGAAATTACTGTTTTAGAACTGCGGGTCTATCCCACCTGTCTTTATAGTCTTAAACTTTGTGTGTATATGAATGTCTGATTTTTTACTTTGTTTTGTTTATTTCTTTTTGATTTTTGTTATTTTTGTGTAATTTTTTTTTCTTTTAATGTAGGTGATATTTGATTATTTTTGTTTCCAATTAACGTACTTAAGTCTTATGTTTGGTGTGCTGGGTTTCGACCTAGTGCGTTTCCTTATTTATGCAACTGTTGGCGCAAATGTCAGCTGAAAATCAGTGCTGTGTTTCAGTACAGCGTGAACTGAACTGGTCACCTTTGCTGCATAATGCAATTGTTTCGTGATTTTGTTGTTCTATATTGTATGTTATGGTATGGGTCTTGTATGTTGCATACAAGACCCATACCATTGCATCGAGGAGTGAGGCAAGGGGACGTTATATCCCCGAAATTATTCACTAATGCAATGGAGGACCNAGGCTGATGATGATATTGTATGTTGTAGCAAAAATAAATGACTTTAATGGTTATAAATAAATGGGCAGCCTTCGGCCATTTTATTGTCAGTGTCTATCAGAGACCCAAACTATCTCACTGTAGTTTAAATAAAATATTAATTTTAGCAACACTACTGGCAGAAAACTCTTGCATGATAACATATTACCTAAACTTTCTCATTTGTAAGGCTACCACAAGTAGTACCAACTACTATTTTCATTCTCCTCCGCTAAACTTTCTCATTTGTAAGGCTACCAAAAGTAGTACCTACTACTATTTTTATTCTCCTCCGCTAAACTTTCTCATTTGTAAGGCTACCACAAGTAGTACCTACTTCTATTTTATTCTCCTCCGCTAAACTTTCTCATTTATAAGGCTACCACAAGTAGTACCAACTTCTATTTTATTCTCCTCCCCTAAACTTTCTCATTTGTAAGGCTACCACAAGTAGTACCAACTTCTATTTTTATTCTCCTCCGCTAAACTTTCTCATTTGTAAGGCTACCACAAGTAGTATCTACCACTATTTTTGTTCTCCACTGCTAGTTACTAGTAAAACGTTTCGTCTATGTATTATTGTTTTTTGTATCAAACTAGCTTTTGCTCGCGGCTCCGTCCGCGTGTATGTCCGTTATCGAGGTAAAGAGTAACCCATAGTCCTTACTCAAGCATCACAAGTATTTCCATCGTTGTAGCTGTTTAACGGTGAAAGCAGAGTTACAGACAGAGTTACTTTGGTATTAATAATATTAGTACGAATTCTATCCAACTCGCGTCTACCTATAAACACGTATACAAGACATGATTAACAGCAATAATTTTAAAATGAAATATTTGCAGATAATTCAACTACCAAGTCAAGGGCTCTACCCATAATGTGTAAAGTGGTAATGCCACTTCTTATTACATTAGACGATAAATTTTCAATTAATTTTAATCACAGTAACCACAAAGCGGAGTCAACCATGTTGAGCTGTGTATTATTTTAAACCACAGAATAAATTATTAATGGTTACCACAACCGCACAGTGATTCCAGGTTAATATAAACTGACCTAATTGAACTCGTAGTCAACCGACGCCACTGTCGATCAATATCTCGCAATTTTTGATTTGTAATTATAATAATAAATATTTCTGACATCTAACACACAACGCCATCTAGTCCCAAGCTAAGCAGAGCTTGCATTATGGACACAACTAATATAAATACATATATATTTTGTAAATACTTACATTATGATATATAGAAAACATCCAACTCTGAAACAAAACAATGCAGATCATACTAACACTTGGTCCCGGGAATCGAACCCGAGACCTCAAGCACAGCAGACGCATATGCTACCACTGCCACCGAGGAAAAGGAGTAACTTAGGCTACTTTTCTTAGATAAAAAATGGGTTATGCGAAAATTGTGAATTATATCCAATTCATAAGCAACAAAAACTACAGGCCATCCGTAAAAGCAGCTATCCGAGCTAGTAGATAAAAATACCAAAAAACAATCTGAATGTAAAAAATAATAATATTATAGCTTTTTAACAATATAATATAATTTTAATAGACAGTAAAACAGACTATTTTCACCCAATTTAATTTATATACAATATAATGTAAAATAATAGATCGTATGTGAACTATTTTTTTATACTATTTGTGCAAAATGATTCATATTTCTCAGGAAAGAATTACGTTGCTACTGGCATTTCTTGTGGTGGTATTTATTTTTATTAGAAATGTATGCCTCAGTACAATAATAATATATTGTTTTCTTAGACATAAAATATATATAGTATATTTTAATAAATATCTCTATATGTATAATATATTGGTATCACAATGGTATCACTGAGTGTTTTTTAAGCATTTTAATAAAATGAAAATCAGGTGGCATCACCTTGCATTTTTTTTTATGGGATAGCGAGCAAACCAGCATGCGTATCGCATGATGGTAAGCGATTAACGCCGCCCATGGACACCTATAACACCGTCATAAGTGCATTACCGGCCTTGGGGGATGGGGAGAAGGACGAGGGGAAGGGTTGGATTATGGGCCTCCGGTATTCTCACTCACTCGGTGAAACACAGCGCAGGCGCTGTATCACACCGAAGCGTGGCTCTCCCACGGTGTAAATACCCATACTCTTTACTTTTCATTTAAACTATTGTATTTATTTATCTGACTTTTAAAAAGAGTGGTCATGACTTTCTTTGCCAGTGTTCTTCTCATAAGGCTCTACGCGTTTTGGAAGCTGGAAGTTATGGATCGACACAGGCAGACAGTGGATTTAAGTATTTTCTCCTAATTCACCTCGACAATACAGTACATCTGTGACGTCAGTTTTGTGTCGCATAGATCGACACAAACTGACGAAACTGATTTTTATCTGTAGCTTCAATTTAACGTTCATAAATATCACTTAGTGTCTTAATTAAATGAATGATTTTGATTTTGAATATTAAACATTACCAGAAAAATTATGCATATCAAAATCTAGCGTTAAGATTCGAGACACAAAACAAAATGTATAAATTTGGAGAAGATAAAGGAGACGACTACCGAAACGAAACATACATGTATTGTTTTTTTTTCAATCGCAGGTTCTAAATTCATTCTGATTTTTGTGGGAGAGCCTTGTTTAGGCACAATAGGACTTGCTCGACCGGATTGACACCAGAGCTTTAAAAAATGAAGTGTTTTGCAATCTTTTTATTGTTTTTCACAAAACAATGCTGTAACGAAGCACAAATTTTTCTCCCCCTGATTCATAAAAATACCCTTATATTTAACTCTTATATACCTGATTACTCAAAAATGATTTACCAGGCTTACAAATTACCTAAAATAACTGAAATTTCTGAAGTAATCTAGTCTAAGACTATATATATACTATAATATTTATCTTTGTGTGTATAAATGAACACACACATTTACACACCTTAAGAACCTTTGTCGAGGATTTCTTTAGAGAGGTCCATCATCCGGTTCACATACTACGGGAGTTTCAGAAACGACATCATATATATTCATAAGATTTGAGGTAACAGCCATTTTATTAATTCATCAAAGGATACAAATAGCTTGGGAATTAACCTTGCGGTCTTCGAAACACAAGTACCTATAGAGCAGTAATAAAATGTCTATCGTGCTTATGATGCTTAGATTAAAAAAGGTCACTGGGGATCTAATCAATTATTATCAATTATTAAAGATTTTTTTCTAAATAAATAGATTGTAGTAGTAGGTTTTTGCTTAATCAGGTTTTGACTTTGATTACTATGGTTAATTGTTAATAAATTAATTGTACAATAAAGCTTCTCTCTCTGCTCAGATTAAACTATGTTCTGTTCTAGTTCTGTCGTGGAAGAAAGATTTGGAAGTGTAGTCTTTGTTATACTAGCTTTTATATATTCTATTTTAAGGCTTACCTTCAAGAATCTTAATAAAGAAAAATAGTTATTTTTATAAAGCCCAGCAGTTTTAGGTTTAAAATAATAACGAAATTGAATTTATTAATTCTTGTCCTAAGCTCCGAAAAAAATTTAATAATCTTAATTTGCTGTTAAATTGCCTAACAGTATCTATTTGTTCTAAGCGCTATACGAGATTGAACTTGCCTCAAGAACTAAGTATAAATATTACATTTAAAGTTAGAAAAAGTTACAAATAGATAATGTGATGTTATTATCATTATATCAATTGTCGTAAAAGTATTCTCATCAAGAGATCGAATACACACACAATCAAACACTCCTTACGTGCACACGAACCGTACCTACTCTTGTATTATATTTTTATTACGTTCATTCGCTCCATACTCTCATTGTGCTGATGATATTGAAATTTACATGGTAGTATGAATACTGTTACAGCCTTATATGCCCTAAACATTCGCTTGGCAAGTGACAGCAGAATATCGCTTATGGCGCGATGTAATAAAACTTACCGAAAGTGTGATGATTTTATCAAACAGCATTATTGGGGGCATGTGGAAGTCGAATACAAAGTACTGTGAACAAAGAAATAAAGGTCATTATATTATTAATATATTTATGTTATTTTCATTAGGTTTCAAGAAAATACGATGTGTCTACAATAAATTATGGTCGACTTTGAATAATATTTTCATTTCATTTAATTCCCGTAGGGACGAGACACATGTTTGTCCTGAGTATAAATGCTAAATCGTGTAACGAACCTTTTATGTTAAATGTATGTAAGATTCAGTGTGTAAGTGCACTAGTTTGTAATAATGGCAATGCCACTATACCCAACTCTCCAGAGTGGAATCAATGGCTGGCCACTTATCAACCTGTGACTATAGTATATAGGTGGTATTTATATAAAATCTCACAAAATATATTGCCAAAATGTTATGTCATATAAGAAATAAAAGCTAAGAGCTAGCTATTCTGTCAATATGTCTGTTCTTCAATGCAATAACTACTACTTTTATTTTTATTATTATTTATCGTATATTTTTTTCTTAAAAACACATACATTTCATGCTTAGTCTGCCCATTAATATAGTTACAGTAACAACTTTCACTAGAGCTGAAGACTGGCCGTCATCTAGTGCTGATCTTAATCCATTGGATTTTGATAAAATGGTCAGATTTAGAGAGTAAGGCTTGCTTTAAACACCATGATAATTTGCAATTTTTAAAACAATTCATACGATTGACAGTGACGAATTTTTACATAGAAAAAGTGCGTGCTGCTATTGATAACTGCCCTTAACGTTTAAAGAACTGTATTGCAACCAATAGAGACCGTTACAAATAAGCTTTATATATATTTTAATGATTTTATATTAACGTATTAAACTAACATACTGTTATAGTATTAATGTTATGTGCAATATTATACACACATAATTGTTTTTCTTTGTAACAATATTTAAGGCAAGACTAAGTACATAGAAAACATCCAAACTCTCAAACAAATATTTGCGGATTATACAAACATTTGATCGGGACCCGGGAATCGAACCCGAGACCTCAAGCACAGCAGGTGCATACGATATCATCATACCATCGAGGCAGTTTAATAATGATTGCAACTATTTAAAAATTCCGTGTGATGACGGAATAAGACAGACCGACCTATCTCCAAAGATGGACTTTTAGAGATTGTTGTTGATCATGATGATAATTATTACATACATAAAAACGTCAAATGTCTTACCTCGTTATAATAAGGACAGTTGGTGCTTTCTTTAACACTGGTATATTTGCGTAAATCTCCAACTTGGACGCAAACTACGGGATCCATGTTGAGGCCCGCTAGCTGACGTGCTTCAATGACCGTCACACATACTTGGAAATCAGCAGCTTTCAACGCCGCGGGACTACCAGTTTCGATAATTGTGCGCCTGGTTAAAAATAATATTTCATTAATTCATTAATACAAAGTAAATAAATACTCTATCAGTCAATTTTGCCTTTTATATCCATAATACTGTATCTTAAAAAAGCTGGTTTCGATAAAATGGTGGTTGATTTGAACGTTTTTTCAGATTTTAGTTGATTAGAGCTAAATTTTTTTTAAATAAACCGTGTAATATTAGGTATCAATCGATATATATTTTTAAGGTTAATATAGCCGCGTATGTTTTAGAGTTATACTAATTATGTGATGGCAATAATCTTTATAAACGTGTAGTGTTATAATAAGGCCATGAGAAAAATAGCCAACGTGTCAAACCAAAACTATATATATCTTGCTGCAGTATTTTGGCTTTTAACAAGGTCTCAGATATATTTATTTGAGACCGATATACACTGATAGGTACCGTTTATTGACATGATATTTATCAAACATTATATTTGTTTTTGAACATTTTCATAGGTGTTGGCCGTGATTTGAACTAGCTTTTGGTTACAGCTTTTTTGGGTATTAAATCTTTTATTTGATCTGTTAGCCATGGCGCGGTTAAATGTTTAAGTCTTACAGCCCGAACCGGCGCAAGCATGACATCGAGCTGTCCATTCTTTAGCTGAACACTGTTCGTGCTTAGCAACTGAATTTGGAGAGGAGACAAGTATGAGATCTAGAAGGGGCAGAGATTTTTTTATGATGTAGGTGACAAACGAGCAGACACATCGCCTGATGGTAAGCGATTACCGACGTCCAAGAACGAGTGCGTTACCGGCTTTTTAAAAAGGAGTACGCTGTTTTCTTGAAGGTTTGAAGGTCGCATTGGTCTGGGAATACCGCAGGCGACATTTTATTCCACAGCTTTGTTGTGCCAGGCAGAAAGTTCCTTGAAAAATGCACAGTTGTGGACTGCAAACCATCTAGATATTGGGGATGAAATTTCTTTCGCGAAGGACGATGGCGGAAAGAGGCGGCAGGAATCAGCCCGAACAATTCCTCGGAGCACTCCCAATGGCAAATGCGGTAGAAGATGGATAATGAAGCCACATCTCTACGCAGCGCCAAAGAGTCTTGCCAAATTGCAGGTTCTTGGAATCAGTACAACCAATATACTGTTATTCTAGTTACAGCGTGAAGCCTAGAGTATTAATTCTGAATATACTTCATATCTTATGTAACGGTACTTGTGTATAAAATTGAAAATCATCCGCATAAAGGTGGTAGGATGATGAGGATAATGACTGAGAAATAGAATTTTTATTAAACAGTATTTTTATAATACTCATATCTCCTTAAACGTGGTGTAAAATTTAAAAATATCTAATAAGGGTATGTAGCTGACTAAGAGCAACCGAATGGGCGCTATAAACCTAAAACACTGTAATTCAAGTTACAAGGTCTTGGAAATACTGGGCACAATTTACCTTTTATATTACAAGATCTGCTTAGTTTGAAATAAGATGGTATTCGTGCCAGATGCCCGACAGTATTAATTCCATATTTTTAAATTAGAAGTAAAAGAAAAGTTGTTAAAGTAGCTACAGTCCGAGGTAGAGTGATAATGTTGGTAAAAATATTTTGATAAACTCCAGAATTAAAGGAAATAAAATTAACTTTTGTATCTACAGTACATTCTTTTGACTCGCGTCGCTTCAAAACTTAAAGCGAAAAATGGTTTCACGTTAAATACATCTCTTTTTTGTCTAAATTTAAACAGTTATGTGGTATCGCTCAAATTTTTAAAGTATTTAAATTAAATATATGCCTTTTTTGTTACCAATAGTTTCAAAAAATACCAATAAATGCAGCTATTGACTTAGAAATACTTACATATTCTTTATTTTAGGTGTATCAGTTGGCGAATGGACTGCCACTAGAAGATCATCTGAGGACATCGAGATTTGACTGCTGGGACGATCAGGCTCTGATGAAGGCCCAGGAGTTTCCAGTAACCCCATTTCTTCATCAGCGGTATTGCAACGCCTTGCCCTGCCAAGGCGCATGATTGTCCTGACTGTCTTAAGGGTAGAGGGGCGCTTGCGTTCAGGTGGCATTTCAATCACCACTTTTTCTCCACCACTCATTGTAAATCCACGCCTAAAAGGAAAGTACTAGTTAAGTGAGTACGTATCGTATCGTCTTTAATGTAGATGTTACAACAAAAGTCATGGAGAGAAACAAATATTTTTGTATGTGTTTGATATTCTCCGCCGATCATTTTAATAATATCAGTAGCTGGAGTATTTACGAGTACTTAATGAATTTATTGACACCTCTATGTATTTATTGATATATATTTTACTTAGTTAATTTGTTTTTACTTTCTTACTAATTGTGAGATAGGTGTCATATGTTAGGAAATGAAAAAAAGTATTTTATGTTTTAGCGGCATCAATCACATATAATACTTTTCAAAATCATTATCGTTGTAATTATATGGCCGAAAAATGTCCACTGCTGGATATTTGCCTACTCTAAGACCCTCTACAGCAACCGATCCTCATAACTCTTAATATAACTTCCTATCATCTATCCTCATAACTTTTTCCATTATGGAAGGATAAATACTAGTTACATTTTATACACGGCTAGCTGATCTCAAAATGAGCTATGTTGTTAACCCACTGATAAACATGTACTAATATATTCAAATGAATAGTTAAACTTCATCCACGGTTGGTCTACACGGTTGGCCTGGTGGTTTCAGTGATCGCCACACCGCTTCCTACTGCGCCAAGTGTTGTGGGTTCCAATCCTACATGGGACAACACTTTGTGTGATCCATAAAATGTTGTTCTAAGTCTGGGTGTACTTTGTGTCCGTTTCATGTATGTTTGTAAAGATCCCCGCGCGACACAGGAATTTATATTCCTAATGTGGGAGTTGACTTAAAAAAAAAGATATATTTTTTGTGAGGAGAGGAGACCCGAGCCCAGCAGTGGGACATTATGAGTTGCCGTTTGTTTTTTTTTAGCAATTACTTTGTTTCAAAAAATAATCTAACAATTTGTCAAGTTACCCTCGTAAAATATGTCGCTACTGAGCTATACATCCAGTGATGCTACTCTCATCAACTATCAGATGTATATGAAAGTAATAATATTCTCTTTTTTAATCTTTATATACGGAGCTTAGCCACACTTTAGACTATGTCGCTCAAAATATTCTCTTTACTTTTCGACAAGACATTTATTTCGTTAGAGATGGCTGACAGAAATGACATTGTAGGCAAGAAAATTAATAAAAAAAGCTTTTATAAGCCCTGTATTAAAATAAATTGAATTCGGATTTTTATCACGGCAATGTCAATGACAAATGGTAGGAAAAGTATTTTCATTGTTTGCTTGAATTCTTCGTGGCAAAATCTCACGCTATAACAATAGGAAAATATCGTATACTATTTAAAACTATTTTACAGTAGTCTTTTACTGTTTTTAATACAGCCCTAGCGTTGCTATAAATTAATTTAGATAATGTTTTTGCACCTACTACAAAATAAGTTTGAATAACATAATTATAACTCTGGAATGTTCCAAAGTTCAATAACTGTGACTCTTTCTGTAATCAAAAAAAATCAAAATCAAAAA
>PKRV01000338.1:0-46353 GCA_003709505.1 Hyphantria cunea
TATATCCCTCAAATACAAACTTGTGAATTCAGAGGTGCCATACTACAGGTATGTGCCCGACCCAGTTCTCGAAAATGGTCGTGCTACCTTATATTGGGATCGATCTATTATCACAGGCAGGACTATTGTTGCCAATAAGCCTGATATTGTGGTAATAGATCGATTAGAGCGCCGCGCAATGATTGTCGACATCGCCATTCCTGATGACGAGAATCTCGTGAAAGTTGAAAACAAAAACAAATGAAGTATTTGGATTTATCTCACGAGATTGTCGATATGTGAGATGTAGATTTGGTGATCATTGTCCCGATAGTTGTGTCTGTTCACGGATTGATAACCAAGAGCCTCGACCAACACCTCAAGAGGCTCAAATTAGATGGTTGGAACAAGGGTCAGAGCCATACGCGGATACCGCACGGTGTCGACCGAGGCGGCGTGCGCCTTTGCTGGGACACCCCCATGGGATTTAGAGGCGGAAGTGCTCGCCGAAGTTTATCGACGGGTGGCTGAATTCCGGGCGGAGAGTGGCGTTCGCCCTCCACCCGAAGAGGTACGCCAGTGGCGTGAAGCCGCCCGTCGAGCCACTATGGTTCGATGTTCGTTGCGGCTGGAGGTTGCACGTGCTGGTTTCGCCACCGTGGAGGCGCTCCAGCCGGTCATCCTCGAGTGGGCAGGGCGGCAGCACGGGACCCTTTCCTTCCGACTGACGCAGGTGCTTTCCAGGCACGCTTGCTTCGGGAAGTACTTGCACTCGGTCGCGCGGAGGGAATTGAGTCCTGATTGCCACTCCTCACTGCGACTGCAGTGAGGATTCGGCCCAGCACACGCTGACGGTGTGCCCCGCTTGGGCGCCGCAGCGTCGGGCCCTCACTGCAGTCATCGGAGGAGATCTCTCGCTACCGGCCGTCGTTCGCTCCATGGCCGGCAGCGAGAGCAGTTTTACCGCGGTTGCGACCTTCTGCGAGGAAGTCATCTCGCAGAAGGAGGCGGCGGAGAGGGCCCGGGAGGACGATCTCCACTCGGACCCGATCCGCCGCCGGCGAACCGGGCGGCGGAAGCGCGCCTACCGGCGCCTCATGCCGCCCTGAGTATGGCCGCGGATGGGCGGGACAGGTTTTCCCCCCCCCATCCACTTCAAAGGTCAGCCGCGAGGGGGCGACGTTACGCGTGTGCCGTACGTCGCCTAAATTGAGAGGATTTAACATCTAGAGACGGTGCCCGCTTCATACGTATAACATGCCGGGCACAGGTACTCAGATTTTGTCAGTCGTGGATGCTTCCTTGCCTAAAACCTGTTCGAGATCACTCTCTGATCGAATTACATACATGCGTTTTCCATCCCCTTCCCTTGCCAATACTCTACAGCGATTCGTCCACGTGAACCTCCAGCCCAAAGCAGCAGCCGCCTGTCGTGCGCGGTAGAATAGATCCTTGTTTGTTCTAGTGAGTCTCTCGTTCACTTAGAAGCGACGCGCCGGCGCATCGATACCGAAGATCTCGTCCCGCAGCCCGCGCCACCCCAGCCGCACCACAATGTGGCGGCACCACGCCACGCCCGGCTATGCGTCTGACTCACGCGGCCGCTCCACGCGAAGACCCACGCGCTCTGCAAACACTATGTCCCGTGCCTTCAAGGTTACTCCTAATTTTTTAGCAACTAGTTCCACAGAGTGAGTCACGCTCTCACCAGGGCTCTCAGGAAGGTTCGAGATCTCAATGTTAGAGAGCAGCAGTTCCTGCTCTCGGTCGTTGAGTTCAGTTTGCAGCTGCCTCACCATGTGCTCCAACTGATCCACCACAACTCCAGGCCAGGCAGCTTGCTTCCTCTCCATGTTTTCCAGCCGACTCTCCAGGCGGCTTGTTGATCTCTTCGCGGCTAACTCCCGAATCGATGACCGCGGCATACCCCCACCTACCATCCCATCCTGCGACACTACTATGCAGGATATTCGCCTCCGGATGAGTGATGTCCGTGCGGAGCTTCTGTCACTCGACGTCCGGAAAGCCAGTGGACCCGACGGTATCCCAGCGGTGGTTCTTAAGAACTGTGCACCAGATTAGTCCCCGGTATTGACGCGCCTGTATCGCCAGTCGTATTCCTCGGGAGCTGTTCCGGAGGCTTGGAGAGAGACGAATATTCAACCCATCCCTAAAAAAGGCGATCGCTCCGAACCTGCCAACTACCGTGCGATAGCTGTCACCCCCGTCATCTGTAAGGTATTTGAAAGGATAATTAACAAACAACTGGTCCATTACCTGGAAGATCACTCCCTATTAAATGATCGTCAATATGGTTTCAGACCGAACCGGTCCACGGGTGATCTTTTAGCGTACGTCACACACCTTTGGGGTGAGGCTATTGACAGGCATGGGGAATCCTTGGCCATCAGCCTCGACATGGCCAAGGCTTTTGATAGGGTTTGGCACCGTTCGCTTCTCTCCAAGCTACCGGCTTTCGGTTTGCCCCCCAAACTCTGCAATTGGACTGCCGCGTTTCTGCACCAGCGCCGCATCAGAGTCCTTTGCGACGGTGCGGCCTCCGAGTATCAGCGGATTAACGTCGGAGTACCTCAAGGCTCCGTCCTGTCGCCTACACTTTTCCTTCTGCATATCAATGACATGTTAGCCCTTGGCAACATTCATTGTTATGCAGACGACAGCACAGTTCATAGACACTATTTTGGACAGCCCTCTGACAAACCAGCAGATGTTGAAGGAAGACGACAAGAACTTGTCGCTCAACTTGACCATGTACTGGGCTGCATTTTTCAATGGGGCTGTAAGAATCTGGTCGAGTTCAACGCCAAAAAAACACAGGTGTGCGCGTTCTCAGCCAAAATGTCTCCATTTCTTCCCCTTCCCACTTTTCAGTGCACTCAAATGCCATTACAAAATAGGCTCGCTATCCTGGGCATGGATATCTGCCGAGACCTCAACCCACGCGAATACGTTGAGAGTATCACTAAAGCGGCCTCACGGAAGCTAGGTGTGTTAAACAGGGTGAGACGGTTCTTCTCGCCCGGGCATCTGTGTCTTCTTAACAAGACCCAGGTTCGCTCGTGCGTGGAGTACTGTTCTCACCTTTGCGATGGTGCCGCACAGTACCTGTTTGACGCTCTTGACCGGTTGCAGCGGCGAGCAATCCGTATTATCGATAGTCCCGAAGCCACCGAGACCCTTGAGCCTCTACAGTTGCGTAGAGATATCGCCTCCTTGGCAGTCCTCTATCGCCTTTACCATGGTGAGTGTTCTGAAGAGCTCTTCCAATTGATCCCCCCCCTCTCCCTTCCTCTACAGAACAACACGTGCCGGTCTTAGAAGTCACCGCTTTAAAGTGGAAGACATACATTCTCGTACTCATCGCTTCGGTAATTCCTTCCTGTGCCGAGCGGTCAAAACCTGGAACTCACTACCAGCGCACGTGTTTCCTTCCCACTATGATCCCGGGTCCTTTAAGCGGGGCGTGAAAATGCATCTCACCAGGCCGCCATAGTGTGGGTCACCATGCTGCATTGTCCTTTTTCGCATTGAGGATGGTGACCACCACTCTTGGATTCTGCTCATGCTTTCCATCAGGCAGGGCAGAGTCATTTTGGCAGCTTAAATATAAAAAAAAAAAACATCAAGGGGCAACAAAACCACTGTTGACCAGTGTTATGTACTTTCATTTTTAGAGTCACATTGGGATTTTTTATGTGGATTAGTGATATTTGTAGAGGAGGTACTACTCGAGTGGCTGCTGAACAACACAGCGGAATGAGGTATACTTGCATCGTTCTGGGAATAAGTGCGCATTAAATAATGGGATACCTATTATGTTATATACATATAATGTTGGCAATTTATCCAAATAACCATTTTCATTTTATGTTTCATTCAATAGTTGACATTGAATTGAAAAGTGTAACTTACATTCGTACGAAAGACAGGCAATGTATAACACGCTCGAACATGCTACCAACATTGCACCAGGTAAATACTACCATCAGCGACATTGATATTAATACACCTCTTCAAGGCGATCACAAAAAATCTCTTATGTCTATTATTAATGAGTTCTCTGACTATTTTATTTCTGGAACCGTGAGTTCCACAGTCACAACTGGTGAAATGTATATAAACCTAACTGTCAATACACTGGTTGTTTACCGTCCATATAAATTGTCCTTTCAAGAAAAACTAAAAGTTAGAGACATAATTCAAGACTTCATTAGTAAGGGAATAAATAGAGAGTCCCTGTCAGAATATTCCAGCCCCATAATATTAGTTAAAAAGAAGGACGGAACACACAGGATGTGCGTTGACTTCAGAGCACTAAATCAAATAACTGTTAAGGACCCTTAATAGATGACCATATAGACAGGCTAGGAAACTTTAAATTCTTCAGCTCATTGGACATGGCAACTGGTTTTCACCAGATAAAGATCAGCGAGGAATCAATTCATAAAACTGGCTTTGTTACCCCAGAAGGCCACTATGAGTTTGTCAAAATGCAATATGGTTTGACAAATTCCCCCATTATATAATGTTTAAGGTTCCCTCTCCCCTTATGTAAGGTTTTATTGATGATTCGTTGGTATATACCAACGAATCATCAATAAAACCTTACAGAGTTTCATAAAGCAGGGTAACGTGCTTATTTACGTTGATGACGTTTTTTTGATTAGTCACTCTGTTGAAGAGGGTCTTCAGCTCTTAAGAAAAGTTCTTGATACTCTTACCATGTCGGGTTTTTCAATTAACCTGCAAAAATGCACCTTCATAACTACTGAGGTAGAGTACTTGGGACGGATGGTAAGTCAAGGTCAGGTAAAGCCGAGCCCTAGGAAAGTGGAAGCATTGATGAATAATCCATCACCTGAAAACGTCAAGCAAGTCCGTCAATTCCTGGATCTTGCTTGGTACTTTAGGCGTTACATACAGGCCTTTGCGACAAAGACTGCGTGTACAGCAAGACTCACCAAGAAAGACGCAAAGTTCAGATGGGGGCCAGAACAGGAAAATGCTCGACAAGAAATACATACATACTGGTAATATTTGACCCCAAATTAGCTACAGAGGTACACATCGATGCGAGTAGTGCAGGCTACGGAGCGGTGCTGATGCAGACTTCTAAAGAAGGTAAGAAGCGTGTCGTCGAATATTTCAGTAAGGTGACCCAGTCGGCAGAGTGTAGGTATCACTCTTACGAACTGGAGACGTTGGCGATGGTAAAAGCACTGCAGCATTTCCGACACTACTTAGTCATACTTCAGTTTAAAATTTTTACTGACTGCAACGCTCTCAAAGCTACGGAATGCAAAATAGACCTGCTGCCCCGTGTAGCTCGTTGGGGGGTATACCTGCAAGATTTTACCTTTTCTATTCAGTACAGAAAAGGTGTAAATATGTCCCACGCAGACTACCTTAGCCGCAATCCACTTCCAGCACAGGTACATAACGTTACGAAGCCTCGTATCTGGGCACAAATAGCACAGTCAGCTGACAGCGAAACCCGAGAGCTTATTCAACAACTGGAGAAAGGGGACTTAGATTCTAATCGGTATGTACATCAAAACGACTTGTTATACTATCGCTGTACTCCCGTAGGTGAAATAACCCGCCTTCTGTGCTACATACCCAAAGGACATAGATTAAGTCTAATTAGGGTATTTCACAACGAACACGAACACATCAGTGGGGAAAAAACTCTTGACCTTATACTGAAACACTTCTGGTTTCCAGGACTACACAGGTTTGTCAGTAAGTATATCTCTCACTGTCTCATGTGCATATCGAAAAAGAGAGTGCCTCGTGCTCCACATCAACATATTACGTCGTGGGAAAAACCTGATGTTCCATTCGATACCTTACATGTGGATGCTCTATGACCATTACCGGAATCGAGAGGTTATAAATTTAAACTTATTTTGGTGGATGGTTTCACTAAATATTCTCTCTAGTATCCCATGTTTTGCCAAGATACTAGCGAGCTCAAACGGGCTGTCTCCAATGTGATTTCTCTGTTTGGTGTGCCAAGACTGCTAGTGATGGACCGTGGAAGAATGTTTGAGTCTAGTCAATTTGTCAACTGGATTAAGGAACTAAGCTCGGACCTACATCACATCACACCAGATTTGCATCAAGCTAACGGCCAAGTCGAGCGATACATGAGGACCATCCTTAACATGATAAGGATTGAAACCAATCACCATGGTGCCTCGTGGTCATATACTGTGTGGAAATTACAGCTTGTGTTAAATATCACTAAACAAAAGACCACCCAGTTGTCAGCACTAAATCTTCTGATTGGTACGAATGCAACTACGCTAGTGATTAGATCACTAATTCGTGATATCGCCGTCGATGGGACACCACCAAACCCTGAAGCTTGGCGCGAGATATGTCGGAGCAGGGCTAGTAAACTTTTAAAACAAAACCAGCTCCGACAAGATCAACGAACTAACAGAAGCAGACATCCTCCTCATGTTCTCCAGATTGATGACCTTGTTTTTGTCATTAAATATTCCCAGTCTACTGGGAAGTTAAACCCTGGGATGCGTGGTCCCAGGTTCCATGACTATCGGGTCATAAAAGTCTTATTAAATGGGAGATACGAACTAAAGTTATTGAGCGGCGCCTATGGCAAAACAACAGAGGCGGCCGCGGAATATATGGTTCCCTGACGAGGAGAATGGTGTCCAGAGTCATGAGCCGCAGTTTTCGAAAGTAAGTGTTGGCATTTTTCTTTATTTATAGCACATATGTGTGACTAACGACCATATGGGACATAACTACTTGTTCATGTAAACAAGTACCTCTTGTTTGATAGTTAAACAGACGTATTAGTTACGTGACAGTCAAGCTACGATGATCCGATGTAGTGTTACTGGATTATTGGCCCGACGTAGTGTTACTGGGTCTAGCTACGATGATCCGATGTCGTGTTACTGGATCGCATTATATTGACCCGATGTAGTGTTACTGGGTCAAGCTACGATGATCCGATGTAGTCTTACTGGATCGCATTATATTGACCCGATGTAGTGTTACTGGGTCAAGCTACGATGATCCGATGTAGTGTTACTGGATCGCGTTATATTGACCCGATGTAGTGTTACTGGGTCAAGCTACTATGGTCCGATGTAGTGTTACTAGATGGCATTATATTGGCCCGATGTAGTCTTACTGGGTCAAGCTACGATAATCCGATGTAGTGTCACTGGATCGCATTATATTGACCCGATGTAGTCCGCCTCTGTCCACATCCATGCNCTCAAGGCGCGATGTAGTGTTACTGGGTCAAGCAATATTGGTCCGAGGTTGAATTACTGGATCCTTAAATATCCGATTAAACTTGGTATGTATCTGTATTGAGGACAGTGGGACGCCTCTGTCCTCACCCATGTTTGTTTTAAGAGTTCTATATGGTGAACTTTGATAGTTGAAGGATGCAATGTGAAGTAGTTCAATCGTACTTACGAAATATGACGAATGAATTAACTGAGAGCGAGATGAATGTCTGAGTTGTCTACAATGTTAACTTCCTTCACACTTAACTTAATCAGTTCAATGTGAATTTCAGATTAATCTGACGATATTTCGACCATTGCCAGCGAAGAAAACTCCCTGGCAGTACCCGGTCCTAGCAGGTCAGGTGCTATCGAGGACGATATCGCATCAGGAGAGGCCGTGTAAGGAATTAGCAAGGAGACATTCCACGGTGCCTATATAAAGCAGCCGCAAACAGTCAACGGGACAGTTGATCGCTGACGATCGGAGTGTTCACACGTTCCTTTTAATACCTACCTACATCTCTATAATTAATTTTTATTTGTCATTAACAATTGTTAAACTGTGTATTCGAGATAAATATAATTTGTGTTAATTAATTACTATTTTTTTAAATAAAATCTGCTCGTGATTCCTAAAAGTATTATAAAGATAATAAACAAAATGTAACAGAAAGTTAGATTGATAGATAGATAAAAAAATCTTTATTTGTACACCGTAATACAGATATAAAAAAGTACAGAAAATGATAAATGTATAATGTACAAAGGGTGGCCTTATTGCCGAAAGCAATGTCTTCCAGGCAACCTTAGGATGGATCAAAAAGTATCGGAAAGGCAGTAGTTGACGGTGCTATGATTTTTTAAAAAATATAATTTTATTTAATTTATAATTTAATATAATACCCATTTCTAATGAATGTAATCTATATCTACACATATATACAACATATACATACATACATACACACATGTATACATACACAATCACATACCTATACACATATATATACATTCATGCTAATAACTGTAACTACTCAAATAAACTAATATTGCATTATATATACTTATCAGTGACTGACTCGTTTGTGACGTATAAAAGTCATGAACCATTTTCTTAAAACTATTTACTGTTTGCGCTTTCTTAATTTTGGTCGGCAGTGCATTCCACAAGCGTACAGCTTCAACTGTAAATGATTGATCATAGAATTTTGTAGAATGCTGAGGCATCTCCAGTCTCAAATCCCCAGATGACCTTAGACATTCGTCATGTGTTAGTACTAATGATAGTGCTTATTAAACCATTTTCCTAGATCTGTACCTAATCCTCATTATTAAGACCAATGACCTCTCGCTATTAAGGCCAATGACTACTTAACCAACAGGTCACTCAATTTAAATAATATTAGGACGTTCATTGTATATTGTATATTTTACAATGAAGCCAAAATGTACCGTCGATTTAGGACCTTTTAACTATCCAATATAAAATGTAACCGAAACTCGAAAGCAAATGGAAGTTTAATGAAGTTGATTAATTACTTGACGTTATCGGTTCAGGGGTGTGGAGGGTTAGGGGGGAGATGGGAGTTCTTCAGGCCTAATTCATCATAATTACGAGATGCGATCGTGTTTCACTGTTATTTTATAGTGACTGTAAAATTAATTGTTTGAATAAGTTTAGTGAATGACTGACAGGCGTTATTTACTCAACCTTCGTTTTATATATATTGTTGTGTTCTGGGCAAAAAGGTTGAGACTACAACTGACGGTATATGATAACCTTTATCCAAGGACACTTGTAAATCAAGAAACACGAGTATATGGTCATATATTGAGTAATAAACTGCAATATACTAGCATCGGATATGTTTACCTACTATATGATCCCAAGTCATTATAGCGGGGTGTGAAAAAGCATCGTAATAGGCAATCATAGTGTGGATGACGTTGCCACTTTGCAAACATTCATATTGAGGTTGGTGAGCACCACTCCGGGATTTTGCTTAACTTTTCCATCGACTGCTCGATAGTTATTTTGGTAGCTTTTACTATAAAAATAAAACTATTACTATTATTTTAATAATAATAACTGCTTATAATTAAAACTAAGTAACTAACACTAAAATAATAATAAAATAATTTCTAAACATCAGTATTTTGTGAGGCATTAATTTTTTTTTATTTTTGAGTATACCGAAGTGACTCTACTCTGCCCGATGAAAAGTATAAGCATAATCCAAGAGTGGTGGTCATAATATTCACTGAAAATGCAATGATGCAGAATGGTGACAAACACCATGGCGACCTAGTGTTGCTTCTGCATCATTGAGCCTCCGGTCTCGCACTCACTCGCTCGTAAATTTATGCTAATTTATGGTAATTTATGAATATGTTTATGTAGCCACTACACCTGAAAATACCCCAGTCATAACAATATTCGGTGCTTGTTGTGCAACAAATCAACATTATTAGACCCACTTTATAGGATACAATGATCAGTATAAACCTACCGTCATTTCATGCGAGGGTTGCCTCGTGATATAAGCCTGCAATAAATTATAGAAAATCAAAGATCCTTAGCAGTCCATTTTTGAGTAACAAAACCGTTTTAGTTATTAAAAATAAACATATTGTTACAGGATAGCTTGCGAGCATTTTACAAGTAACTGACTTGTCAAATCAATATAGTCTAAAAGATAATTTTATTGAATGGTATGGTAAACGACATAGTATTGTCAGTTCTTAACCATGCCTCTCTTTCTTATTGTATTCGAGGATATCCTGTTTTTTGAGATGCTTGCCTAAGGGTATGTACGTACGCTACCTGAAGGATCTCATAAAATATTTATTTTTATAGTGTAGTACATGTATTCAATTTTATGCTCAGTACTAGTTGCATATCATAATTTAAATTGTAAAACCTAAAAGGAGTTTCCTTGATTTTTTTACAGATTCATAAATTTAATCTAAAGTTTAGGTGAGGACTCTTGAAAAAAAATCTATTTTACAATAAAGTCATTAATAAACGCTTCAGTACTGCAACTGAACAGAGAGTATTCCAACATTTTTCGGAGCTCAATCGTTCGATTTTCCAATGGAAAATATAGCATGTAGTATGTACAATCAGATCTTCAAAACCTTCAGACATGTTCTTAAAGACACATAAATCATTTGGGAATACATCCGTTTCGTATCAATCATCCCGCAGCCTTCACACTTAATACCGTTCGGGACGTAGAACGAAAAACTCAACATTTACATAGAAGAAAGCCGACTGGTCCCCTATTATGTAAATCCGATCACGTCGGGACCTTTAAGATATGGTATCCTGGCAGAGATTTCAACTCCTTGATCCTAAGTTACGTTGTTGTAAACACCGCTTATGGAAATCAACCGATACGGAACCCTTGCTCTTTCGTACGTATCATTTTATGCCATCTTTTCAAGGCAAATATGTCGAGAGCATGTAAATGGTTTTACTTAAATTCTGTTTTTGTTTTATTCGCATTTCCTCAAAGCGAAATGTTCGGACGCTACAAGTAGAAATGTTTTAGTATATTCCGATTATGTTGAATTTTCATTATTGTAGTATACTACTGAGCTTACGATATTACTTCGGAAGCAGTACACATAACGTCTATTTTTTTCAGTTCAATATTTTTGTTGTATATTTTAAACAACATTCAACATAAACATACTTTTTATCCGAGATACAAAAGTATTATGTTGGGAGTGCCCTAAAAATGTTCAATTAATACTAGAATGTTAATAATTTTAACTACTATACCTACGTATCTATAAGTGCATCTAAATTTTATAAATAGTGTTATCTTCTTTTATATTATTAATGACACGATGCATATGACAAGCTCATTTTGAACAGTAATCAATAATTTAGGTGATTTTTCCCTTAATACATACGCTAAATATATACCTTAATTTTGAAACCGAATTTTCAATTAAATGTAGAATAATAATGAGGCTTTAAAAATAATGTTGTATACTTTATATGATTACTCTTGGAAGGGATATTAATTATCTTAATTATCCGTCTGTTATACAAAAATCCCGGTATCCGGCGGACAGCCAAGGGGACCCCACTAGACCTCTGACGCAGTTTTTTGCATTTTTCTCCATATAACTTTATAAGAACTTTATAGGACTACTACTTTATAGGATAACTTTATAGGAAGAACTACTACAATATATACATATATGAAATATTTTTAATTTCCTCACGATAAGTATATATATATACTCTAAAGAATTTAAACACAGATTTCTAAATTGTCATCTCAAACAGAATGTACAATAAAACTTCATTTAGGTATTTTCATTCAAAGTTTGCCAACAAGAAATTGTTTTTTTAAGGCCTCCATTTCTACATGGTCATTCTATTGTTATGCTACTAAATTTAAACTGTATTAATTGGTGTACAATAAAGGTAACTCTACTCTACCGGTATAAAACAGCGCTTGCACTGTATTCCACTGAGTGAGTGAGAATAAAGGAGACCCATGCCCCAACTTCTCCGCCTATCCCCCTTTCCATCCCCCAAAGGCAGGCAACGCACTTTTGACGCCTTTGGTGTAGCGGTTGCCCATGGCCGGCGGTAATCGCTTACCATCGGGCGATACATCTTCTTTTTTGCCCCGTATTCAATAAAAAAAAAACGACTAGTAGTAGTATTTTAACAGCGTTTTTAAAGAAGTTTTCTGTTTAAAGCTATTTATGAAATATTTTATCGTATTTTACTCAAGAATAGTCGATTTGGTACCTACATACCCGGTTCATAACACTCACGAATAGGCAATGTATTTTATATACTTACTAATATCAGCCAAAGTAACCCTGCCTGATGGAAGGCAGAGCAAATATGAGACTAATGATAACCATACCCATGCAAATAATGTACCGACATTGCGTATTATTATTTAAAAAAACGAGTGTATTATAAACCTAATATTTCTCTTATAATTCAATCTAATCTTATATCCCACCACAAATAATTTCTGACTCATTTTAAGTTTCTTAAATGCTTAAACCATTAAGTTCGGCCCATCAGGTACAAAATTTCAAAAGTTATTACGAGGAACGATGTTGTTGTTTAAAAATAAATTATATCACGTTATACGAAAACATTTTATGGGATTTAACTTTTGTTAGTTAAGAAGTAAATTCAACTAATTTGTTGAAGAGACGAGATTTTCTCGGCGTTAAACACGGTTTTTAGATTAAATTCTGACTGTTTTAATTTCACGTCAATTAATCTTAGCCCGTTTTATTTTCAATTAACAAACGGATAGAACCTTTAAAAATTAAGATTGTTTCAAGTTATAGGATCAAAGGTTTCTTGATGTTTATCTTTGAAAATTAATGCGTTAATTCTTTAACATTAGGTTCACCAACCTTAAAAGCTACAGTAAACAATAACCTTTTCAATACGGTCTGTTGCTCAGTTATCAGGTTTGTTCTGATTGTATGCTAAGCTATACTGCTAGAGAAGTTTTATACTACTAAGATACATCAGTCAAAACCCATAATGTTCCACTGCTGGGCTCAGGTGTTCTTTTAAGATAGGATTAAGGCCATACGTCCCCACGCTGGCTAAGTGCGGGTTGGGGGCAGGCTAGACAACGTTGTGGCTACGTAATCTTGCCGTTAGATGTTTTTAAGCCACTAGAAAGCCTCCAACTAAGCTTCACGACTGTTATCTTGTGATAAAAACGGGAACCGACTGCTTAACGTGACCTCCCAATCACGGAGACGCACCTGGTGTCGTGCCACTAGTGGCCTCGCTCTAAAACGCAAAAAAAACTAACAAAGGATCGTTTTATTCGATGTCATATGCTTAAGTGACTGATGCACATTGCATGAAAACTAAAAAAAATCCTTTCAACAATGCTTGACCTGTCGTGAATATAATGGCATACACACAACCTCTGGTGTAAAACTTAAGCAAATGTAAAAACTGTAAGAAGGAATCAGTAGCTTTTGTAAATAAGTTATCTCAAAATGAGAAAAGAAGACGTAAAAACGTCAAAGGGCTAACACATATTTCAGTATGAGTCGTAGAAAAAGGATTTAATAAAATAATTTAGTAATAATAACATTTAAAAAAACCTTTATTCATTAGTTCCATGTCCGTAAAAGGAAAGAAATTCAGATACATCACCTCACTCCAAATGAAAATATTTTCTCTGTATCGTCTGGAGCAACAAATAAAACCAAACAAATATATTGGTTTTTAAAACAAAACAAAATACAAAACGATTTGATTCTATTATAATACTTGTATCACGGAAATCCAAACATCAAAAGGTTTTCCGAATACAAGTACAGCTTACTAAATGTCCGTCGCACGGCAATTACAACGTCACTGGGTTTTTCAATTCGATTTAATTTACACTGGCATAAAGTCCATTTGAAAACATCAGGTGTTTGTCGCTAAGCGCGCTTTTAATTGCCGTTCAATTATTCTGTTCAAACATCACATACAGAACGTATCATTCAGCATTGTTGCATTCGAAAAGAGTTAGAATCGTGGGTGTGCTGTCGTTTTTGTGCCACCTAGATGTGAAACTAATGGATTAAGAAATTCATAGAATCAGGATTGCGTAAAAGTGCATGTTTGTGTTATATTTTTATAAAAGTCATTACGAAATCTCAATTAGACTATTATTTATCACGTGCTTTGATATCGAACATTCAGGAAATAATAAAAAATTCAACAACGCTTAATGTATTGAAAGTTTTAGTTTTTAAAATGTAAAATAAAAAAAAAATAAGAGAAATAAAAGGAAAGCTATGCTAATATACTTATATTTTAAGGTAGCCTTAGTGAACATTAGAATCAATATACCACTTTATCACGACTCACAGCAACTCCTTTTTAGTTGAAGTAAGTAATAATATATTATTTTAGTTGGTGCAATAAAAAAGATATTCACATTGTAATAATAGGAACTGAAAAGAACCAGTTAAGGCCGATGAATTTCAATGAATTCAGTAGTCTGTAAACTGAAAAAGATGTGGCTTATGTTTATGAAATAAGGTGATCCAGCAGAGAACCATGGTCATCGACATAGCCCACAGGATTAGCAAGCTGAAGTGGCAGTGGGCTGGCCATATTAGCCGCGGAACTGACAACCGTTACGGTAAACGAGTTCTTGAGTGAAGACCACGTCTTGGCAATCGTAGTGTGGGACGTTTATAGGCCAGGTGGTGTGATGATCGGGTAAGACGGCTGGTAGGAGCTGGATGCAGGTAGCTGCGGTTCAAACTAAGTGGCCTGAAATTGGAGTGGCCTATGTCCAGCAATGGACTGCGATAGGCTGAAGATGATGACGATAATGATGTATATAAATATGTAAATGTAGTGAATCAATAAACTCAAATTTATGTATCAAACCTAAGTCCGTATCAACCTAAAGTGGGAGTTCAACACCCGAAAGGATAAGAAAAACACAAATGATACCCTTTTTTTAAATTTTTAATTCGTTTCAAGTTCAAAGGTTGCCTTAGTAAGATATCTTGCTATTTTTTTACTAAAAGATCGAAAAAAACAGATGTGTGTAAGGGCCTTAATAAGTAACCACGCTTCTTATTTCTTTAGCAAATAACTATCCAAAATACTCCCTAAAGTTTTTCCTTCATCAATGGAGGAAGATATGTTACCAGTGATCGATGTTATCTGGAGTTCTGTGTCCATTCGATCTATCATCCACCCAAATTGTAATAGTACGGAGATTAATATTACCACTATTCGAAATACATTTAGATGATTACTAAATACTTTCAATGGAGATCGGAGAGTGTTAACTACAATATTGATGACAATTATATATCGATAAGATGTATCGCAATGTGTCTTCTATTGGCCTTTCATTGGAGAGACGGCTAATTGATTAGTAGAAAATATATTCAATAAATATATTTCTGAGGTATTGAATCAACCACGGGATGAGGAATTAAGAATAAGGAGCGTCACTATGAATGAATGCATACTAACCTGGACAACAGCATTGCAAAGAGAAAAACTTGGAACGGTCCAGCCTGTCTAGCCAGCGTGGTAAAGAAGTCTAAAACTTTCTAAGCTAAATTGATATAAATATACTGGGATGTAGTATAATACTTACCATACACATGGACGTTTATTTAAGCTGTCACCAAAATTGAATCTGTTAATTCCTTTATTTTAATATAGTATAATATAAAGTTTGACACTACTGATACCTAAGCAAGACACATTATAAAAATCTGATTCCCGCTACCAAGGTTAATCAAACAAAATCGTTTCCATTTCGTTCTGCGTGTCATATACATATCTCAACTATGCTTGATATTATCGGTTCAGGAAATTGAAATGTTAGAGGGATGAGTGGAAATTGGTGGGGTTTCGGTTTCCGTATTCAATCTCTGAGACGGTCTTCCATGCGTCGTGGTAAATTTGTTTAGGTTTCCAGTAACCCAGCTTTTTTCCAAAGCCCTGAACTCTTTTAAAACATTCACATGCTCTCAGGAGTGATTTTGTAACAGAAGATTGAAAATTGTTCAGGATTAAATTATACTATCTTGTTAAGCTTTAGAATTTGATTGTTTGTTTGATTGATTATTATTTTGAGAAAAGTAAATGAAGAAACTTTAATCAGCTGGTCTATAGCTAATAATAATAAATAAATTTATTGTACATTAGATTAGTTACAAAGTTAACTAAAAACTGGAGAAATATATGTTTTATCTCTTACAGGCAACCATGAAATATTTAAAGGTATATGAAATAAAATACATTATTATTTTATGCTAACAATTAAATTAATTTTATTAATAACAAGTGTAGGGTTGGTAAAAACAGTACCTAAATTTTATGTTATTTTACCGAAATAAAACACCATCAAGGTACATAAATTCTTTGACACGTGTCATTTTTATTATATTTGTTCATTATGAATAACATACTGAACCAGAAACTTCTTCTTAAAGTGTACGATTAAGAGCTAATGTTAGATTCTCAATCAGATGATAACTTGATGTTTCAAATAAATAAATAAATAAATATTTCGGATAGTTAATTAATTATATTATTATTATTATTTATTAATTATTAATTATTTTCAAAGATCATGGGATGTCTTTCCCGACGATAGTCCTTTTATTTTTAAACTTCGAACAATTGGTTAACTTTACACTGTAACTGGTCTGTTTAGATACGCGTGTGGCGACATCAATATACAGCGCAACAGAAATATACTACAGCGTTACCTAACGAAGATACACTGAATTACAGAGTAACGTAGTATACGAAGAAGCTACCAATCCTGCATCACGCAATAGATGTTCTCACGCCAATTAACATATATACAACTTCCCAACGTCAACCGTTGGACAGTGGCCCGCCACCTCGCGTGGTCAGAGGATCCTCCCTTTATGTTGGAGGGATATCACACCCGTTTCTTCACATGCGTTATCGATTTGCGCAAAAGATTAACAGCGAAAAACATCTGATGGGTAGAAGATGGTACATACAATTAAAAGGTACCACTCTTAAAATAAGGACGATTGTTATTTCGATATAACATATCATCATCATCTTCATCTTCCTAGCCTTTTCTTTATTATTATTTATATTTTATTATTTATATATTATTATTCCTTAGATTTGGGATCGGCTACTAGTTCAACCGGTTTTATCTGAACATCAGATATTTACACGGAGTGACTGGCATCGGACCTCCGCAACCCTGAGGGTAAACTGAATTCGAAGGGTGAACTAGTTGTCAGTATATTAGAGGGCACTGACTTCCCAATAACGATTGTCATGTCAACCGGGACCAACAGCTTAACGTGCTCTAAGGTCCACGGGCGGAAAACACTGCCATATTTCGTACTCCGGGCTGCTATTAAGAATTTTTTGCAAGTAAAACCCAACAGCAGACCGACCCGGGAATCAATGAGACGTCTTGATCTGCAGTCGTTTACGCTAACCACTAGACCAACGAGGCAGTCATTACGAAATAACATGTGAATACAGATATTTTATAGCATTTTATCTAAAACTTCCAACTAAGCTTTATTAATTACTCATTTATAGCAAAAACTTTTTTTATGGTAACCCTTTAGTTTGTGGCTTTTTACTGTATTTTATTCAAATCACTTATATGTGTCTAATCGTGTCAGTGATTTTGTCTAGCACGCTGTCTCATACACTCTAATCCACAATTTGCGGTTTAAGTTGTCAATACCTTACAGCCTCTATTCGTAACGATTCTCTTGTTTATATGTTCCAATCTGTGCTCCAACACTCGGCTGGCCATAGTATTAATTCCACCTTTATATCAAGATTATGCATTTTGTCTCATTTCAGAAGCCAAACTGTATAACTTATATATAGATATCAAAAAACTTTACTGCTCGAATGCTCGAAGTCTTCTTAAAATATTTTTTTTCTCAAAAATTTTATTTTATATTACTATAATATATGACAAATAATTAAATAAAACAATTTAATAATAACAATAATAATAAATATTTCGGACATCTAACACACAACGTCATCTAGTCCCAAACTAAGCAGAGCTTGTATTATGGGTACTAGATAACTGATATTAATACATAAATACTTTTTTTTTGTAAATACATACATATTATACATAGAAAACACCCAAACTCCGAAACAAATATTTGCAGATCATACAAACATTTGGTCTGACCCAGGATTCGAACCCAAGACCTCGTGGACAGCAGTCGCGTAAGCTACCACTACGCCACCGAGCAGATATTGACTAGGACAAATGTTTAAAAATACAGCAACACTCTTACGATTTATATCTATCTGTACGATTTAAACCATTACGAAATAGGCGGTAATCAGTTAGTTACGATAATAAGAACTACCTTTAAGAAAGACAATGATAAGTCGAAATTATAGGATAAATACTGTCACGCCCACATTAAAAATATATTCATTGTCACGTGGGACTTTACCAACATTGACGAAACAAAACACAAAGAACACCCAAACGCCCATATTGAAAATATAGACATGCTCATTAACGCAAAAATGCGAGACAGAAATCATCACCATAAGCACAATAATTTTATAAAAACTAACATCCCTATTACACAGACTGTGAATAACGAAAAATCAAAATACGAGATGAAATAAATTCTGCTGTAAACAGTTAATTAAGGAAAACCACGGGCGTACTCAAAGGGATCCCTTTTCAAACATTATTAGAAATGTCTTCATATGCAGGCAATACGAGATTTTCCGACGGGAAAAGGGTTTTTATTTCAGATAGCTATTCGCCAGGGAGCTCTTCGTCACGTAGGGGTGTCGCACGATACGTGCCAAGAACGCAGCTAAACCCTAATGCGTCTACTCAAGCGAACATCCTAGTTAGGGAATTTGACTGATAGGGACACACCATTTGAGAAATAAAATGTTTTATCGCCTTTGTTATTATTTCATACCAGTTTATTTACAAATTAAATTAAGTCATTGATCTAGAACGCATTTACGAAATATACGAAATATATGAATTTATTGTAAAAAAGGAATTATCGTGGTATTTTGATTAAGTATATCAATTACATGAATTGTTGATTGTGACTTGTACGACGAATAGCGTTGTGTTTTAAGCAGTCAATGTTTTTATTGCGTGGCGTAGGTTCGATTCTTATATGGAACAATACTTTTTGTGATCCGTTAATGTTCTCACTTTGGGTGCTTTTGCGACCGTTCTATAGATATCTGTGATTTTCAATGCTATATAGGTTATATTCCGAATACCCGTCTTTAAAAAAATGAATAAATGTTATATAATAAATACATTGTCATAATCAAGTACTTATACTATAGCTAATTTCAGGCAACATACAAACATGAATTTCTTTTTAAACATAATTTGTAATAGCCAGTTACTTACTATTTCAACAAATAACGCTTCAATAATCTCCTGTAGGTAATTTTGACGGAAACCAGTGGCCATGTTGATAGTATGATATAAAAATAAGATGCTTGCATGTTTATTTGTTTTGTTTTATAAATGAAATCTTTTACAGGGATGTTTGTCACCAAAATAAAAGATACCAACTTCATAGAGTTTTTTTTGGATAGAAACGCTATTGAACAATTTAATTGTTATAAAACTAATGTTGATAATTTAGTTCGAAAATAATATAATTGTTTTTGCAACTATTTTAAAAATATACTTATCCTGTTATAATTTTGATAATGGCGATTGCTTCGTTCATGTCCAAGTTTAGAATAGGGAGCTAACGAGCAAACTTATCGCCTGATGGTAAACTATTACAGCCGCCCATGGATACCCGCAACAGAGGCGTCACAAGTGCGTTGCCGGCCTTTGAGGGATAAGGAGGAGGGTGTGGGGTGAGTGGTATGGGGTTTAGGTCTTCTTTATCCTCACTCAGTGAAACACAGCGAAAGCACTGTTTCAGACCGGTTTTCTATGAAGCAGTGGTATCACTCCGGTCAAGCTCGCCCATGCATACCGAAGAGTGGCTCTCTCATGGCTTGAATACCTTTACTTCTGATGACAATATATAACCTTACACAATACCAAAGGTAATACTATTCATAATTACCAGGAATGTCTATTCTTTAGGGAAAATGAAATTGCACAATAATTTTAAGACGGCATGCGGCGTAACCATCTTGGATGCTCATAGTAATAAGGTACTTAGAAAGTCAACAAAATATTAAAGTAATATCCGTGTGCTTTCTTTTAAGTAAGGTAAATAAGAGTTGCAGTGCACAGCAAATAAACGAGGTAGCCGTAACCAGTTTACGTAAGAAGTAACTCAGAGAAATGGGCTACCATTGTAAAGTCCCATAGCGGGTAATTTCCTGCAAGTAGTACTATGTTGCAATATTTAAAAAGGCATTCTACGTTTTTCTTTCCGATGGCAACTTAAACTCCACTCGCGTACAATCAGTATTACTCTAAGGTAAGCCTGCTTAACCGATAAGACATAATGCTAAGCTAAAGATTTAAGGATTTTATCCCACATTGACAATGTTGCTTTTAATTTAACGGATATTATAAAATCCTTGGAGTCTTCTAAGCTAAATTGCTTGATTTTGATATCGGCTTAACTCGACTTAGCGTTATACACTGATTGTGGGATTTATGATATCTCATTTAACTTTAAAATTATACATAATTGTAATTCAACACTGGTAGACTATTTAGTTAATTTATTAAGATTGTAATGATTACTACTTGACTATGTAATAAAGCTCAACAGTTTTATAAATTATACCAGTGCCAGTATTAAGAGGAAGAGCCACGCTTCGGCATGCATGGGCCGGCCGGCAGAAAACCGGTGTGAAATAGCGCTTGCGCTGTGTTTCACCGCGTGAGTGAGGATACCGGTAGCCCATACCCTCAACACCTCCCCCATTCCCATCCCCCAAGGCTGGCAACGCACTTGTGACGCCTCTGATGTTGCAGGTGTCCATGGGCAGCGGTAATCGTTTACCATCAGGCGATACGTCTGCTCATTTGCCCCTATTCCACAAAAAAGATTTACTGCTCCGCTCAAAATTTACTACAATAGAAGAAAAATAAATAGAAAAATAGAACAAATAAAACAGACTATTAGAAATAACCTGTAACATTTTAAATACATCTGCTCTTAATATTACTTTTTAGAAGATGCAATAAAGATCTGATTTTTCATTATTTTCAATTATATTTCTGAAGGTCTGTCGACAGCGATGAAATAGAATATAGTTATAATAGACATTTCAATAATTAGCCAGTGTTGTTAGTTCTTGTCCTAATGTTGCAAAATTGATTAAACAAATTATGATGAATATAACATTTATAATTGAAATTCGGTCACGTTATTGTTTTCAGGCCATGACATGTGCGCACCTGCGTTTCGAGAAGGCGACAGAATGAGTTCCAGTTATAAGTCCCAAGGGTTATAGTGTTACGTGACGGTAAATTGTACGACCATTTATGGAACCTACATTTTTTGGTGTTATATTAAGAACGGTTCCGAGTTTCCACATACTGTATAACGAAGTCATTTTTGTGTGCGTGTGTGTATTTATTTATTTTCTTTACCGAAATCGTTACATCAGGTAGTTACGGGAAAAGCAGAGCAATTTATTTTTTATGCGGTTTCCAGTCAGGTATATGTGTTAGCGTGTATGTATTGGTTCAGTTCCGTAAATAGCTTTATCGTTTAGCCACTGTAGGGTGAGGTACCAGGGGGAGGACTGCCATGGATAAATGAAATATAGATAGGTGTATGTTATGATACAAATTAGCAATGTAATTACGAACATTAACATGATGAGACCAAACACCAATTTATTATAGTTAAAACAGAGTTTGTAGTTTAAATAAATTGAAACTGTTGGGTTTTATACGAGTTCACACACTTATTTTCAAGTAATTTCTCTTCAGCTGTGTATATTTTGGAGCCTCCTTTGAATGCAAAAATACATCAGTACGGATTGGGAAAGACGTATGGGGCCAATTTGAAGAATTGATCTACTAACCCTTTCTTCTAATCAAAAGTACACAATGAACATATCTTGCTTTAGGATTAAAACTTCTAACAAAACACATTTTTGTATTGACCTACTTACTTCCTTTCATTAATATTCATTCGTAACCGAGTGTTAATGAAATGTAAAATTAAAGTCAATATTTACCTAAGGGAACACACACACACGACGACACAAACTGATTAAAAATGCACAAGCGATGTAGTTGACCTAATTTACGAATTTTTTTTGACACGTACTCAAATTTTTATCACCGTAAAGGTACATTATACTCAAAAACTATGTTACCTAAATAATGTTCTACTAATAAAGCAATGCGTTCGTTTTTTTCATTTTGCATGAATTTTATGTAATTCTACAAATTTTTTGAAACGCAGAATTGTTATTCGAAGGTTATATCTACTTCTTTTCTTCTCATTGGCAATAGAAAAACTCATTTAACCTTTCGTTTAAGTTAATGTTTTGCTTTTATGCCTTAAAAACTACTAACTTAAGAAATTATATATTTTTACATAACAATTGAAGCCTTTTCTTCAAAGGATAAATTGTGAAATCTTGCAATAGAGTTTCCATCGAAACGGTCAAAAGAATACTTTTCTAGTAAAATGCATCTGTTACATTTCTCGTTAAGTTCAAGCTTTCATCTGAATTTTTGATGTTATTTGGATAGTTTGTGTTGAAATTTCCTTTGTTTGTTTACCTCGCTAGCAAATTTTGGCTATAGTTTATACAACGTAAATATTAAAAATAATATAGAATAATATTAAATTCTAAAATATATTATCAGTTTTGCTAAATACTTGCCTTATGTATTTGATACTTTCTATTCTTATTATGTAGCAATAATAAAATGAGATAATTGCCTTTTTCTGAACTTGCTACATATAGTAAATCTACTCTGTGGGTCTGCTCAACTGCCTCATAGGTTAGCGACTCCCGATCAAGAGATCTCGAGTCCGATAATTGGGTCGGTCCAAAAGTGTTGTTGGGTTATATTACAAGGAATTTTTATTTCACTCTAGTGCCTCGGAGTCCACGTTTAGACACTGGTTTCAGTTGTCATGAACGTCAAACGTTACTGAGAAATCAGTGCCAACCCAAAATAATCTTAGGAATAACAAAGGCTAGTAAGATGAGGTTCAGGTTCTTCCTTCCTGTGCCGAGCGGTTTAAGCCTGGAATTTGCCATTTGTTTCCATCCCACTATGATCCCGGGTCCTTTAAACGGGTAGTGAAAAAAACATCTCAGTAGGCCGCTATAGTGTGCCACCATGCTGAATTATCCTTATTCTCGTTGAGGATGGTGACCACCACTCTTGGATTCTGCTTGTGGTTTCCATCAGGCAGTGCAGAGTGAGTAAGAGAGAGCATATAAAAATGAGGATGTATTACCGTATTTTACCTAGATTTATAATAAAAGTGCCGTAAAAACTACCATAATATATTTTAATATTTTCAATTTCTATCAAAGAGTCGGGTTCTATTTTTTACACGGATTCATGGTTTTTTTGAAGTTATATACTTTTACATCAATAAGGCTATTAAATGTATATACATACACTTATATAGATACTTTATAAAAAATTCCCACTTGTATTCAATCTCTTTTTCAATAATTGCAAAAAGAAATATTTTTGCAAGATAAACATAGCACATCAATTGTTTTAAGCACAAGACCTATAAAGTTGTATTGATTTTCAAAATAATAATATCTTGGGCGTAGCGTAAACGTAGAGTTGACTAGATGAAACACGGGCCCAACTATTTAATTTTATCTGACAAATACCTTAGATTGATGATTAAAGGGGATGTGATGGCTGGAACTTGAACTTTTAGCGTTTAATAAATTATTTTCAATAAAACCGTTCAAACTAAAAAAAACATGTTTTTTATTTTCAAGGTTTTGCTTTTTATTTTTTTTAGACTGAACTGTTGTTTACTAGTCAAGCCCCTTCATTTGATGCCCATATAGGGGTAGTCGTGACAAAATGTGAAAACCACCATTTTGTAACGGCGGCCATTTTGTACTTAAATGATTTTTCGCAGCGAACTTTGTTTCTTAGTTGTGACGAAATTAGTGAACAACAATTTTCTTGCGGCAGTTATCTTGGATTTACAATGAAACATAATTTATTTAATTGTATTGGCTCGAGAACTAAAGGTTTGTACCAAATTTTAGATCAATGTATCAACAGAAATACGATACAATTTCAATTACTAGGTTTGACCCAAAGAAACGGATAAATAAATAAATAAACAGGACGGATAAAAAAATCTTTGAAAATTGCAGAAACTAATTTGTGAAAATTAATTTGTGATTAATCAAACCAGCTAATTTTATCCATAACCTAAATAGAGCTATCATGATATCAGCGTAAATCAAATTATTGCCAATAAGCCATAAAACGAAGGACGAGGTAACATACTTTTATAGTCTTCATAAATTTTCATTTCAATTCATATGACATTAAAATTTCATTAAAATTTATAAGAAAACACTATCTGAGCTTTTTTATTCCCAGCAGAATAGAGAGACAATTTTTAAAACATTGCTAGCACTTTCGTATTGACAAGAATGCCTTTGAATTTTCAATAAGAATACTAAAGTGGCATGCAATAGGAAATTGGTTCAATTGAAAAGACGTATATTTGAAAACATTCGAAAGGAAAGAATAATGGAAGCTTTTGACCGAGAAAAGTCGAAATCAAGCCCACTAGAAAACTATGACGTTGTTCGTCGCTGTTTTTTATGAAAAGGAAAGTATTGAAATCATACTTTATTTTGTATGGATATTTGCATGTCAGATTTGAATGTGTGTTATGTTTATTTTGCTTTTTCCATAGAATTGTCGACACATGAAATTGTATTTAATTCACATAAGATTTTTCATCGTTCTGATAACATTTTCAACAACAAAAATTACTCTGACTATGAATCAAAGGTTGATTTAGAACTAATTTTGTGTTTAAGAATATAATACATTTCGCAGTTTTTACTCACATAGTATTGTTAACGTCAGCTAATTTAGACGTTCCTTTACATGTAATTTCTCCAGATAAACATTCCCGTTAAAGTAACTCTAATGTAGTTGTCATCAGGGAGTGTATGAATTACAATTTACGGTAATGGAGGACTCGACCGTAAACTCGTATTAATAAAACAAGACAATATACTTTACGTAAGAGCATAGAGACTAAGCAAATTTTTAACTTGACTTAATGTATTCCATCTTGTTATTACTGTCTTGAGACTTTAAAATAAATGAAGTGTTAAGGTCGATGTTCCCAAACTAAACAGTTCTATTTTCTAAATCTATTCCTGACACTTTTATAAAAGGTATGGGCCGGATTCACCGGAGCGGTACTACTCTCTTATAGAATCCCAACCTAAAACGACAGCATTCGTGCTATCGTGTTTAGTTAGTAAGTTCGAGACTGGAGACCCAATGAGGCAGTATCATGCTAGCAAAACTAACCGCCGGCCCGACTGGGACAGTCTTACTCTCTCACATAAGGCACAAAAGACTAACCAAAAATGACAGCATTCGTGCTGTTTTGTTTGTGCAAGATGTTAGACCCAATGATGCAGTAGCATCGCATTAAATCGCCGTAGTACAAGTCACAATGCTACGTTCTATGAGTATAGTGACCACTACTCTTGAATTCTACTCCTGTTTTCCATCCAGCAGAGTAGACTCACTTTGGCAGGCTCACTAATAACAAAAAGAGGACTGAATTGTAATTAATTATAAAGCTTCTGTATTACTTCTAAGCAATAAAAGTAAAAGAAAATTCACCCGTTTTCTTTTAATTAATTTTCTCTCTAAAATAATAGCTGTACATGCAGAAAATTTTACGTCACAGATACGTCAGAAATAATCAGCATATTAATTTTCAGAAGTGATGTATGATTGCCTTAAGATATGTCGAATAGAAAAATAATAATTGCCCATGTTTCACTTTAATTATTCGTTGAGATAAAAAACTATTATATACATCACCACCACCACCATCAACTGGACATAGGCCTCTACAATTGCACGCCACTTGGTTCGACCTTGGTTACTTGCATCCCGCTCCTGCCAACCGTCTGGCGCAAATTACATCATTCCACCTGATCTGCAGATATCCTCCAGTTTTACGGCAAATATGACCAGCCCACTACCACTTCAGCTTGATAATCCTGTAGACTATAGATGCAATGATTTGAATTTAAATCTAAAAACGTATTTACTGTCTCGTACTTTTTTCAAACTAAAGAGTCCACTATATTCAATTCTGTTTACTGAAAAGATCAAAAACTACTTTGAAACTGTCCTATGTAGCATATACGTATATGTTTACACACTGGCTGTTCTATATTGGTGGATATTAAAAATTTACTAGTGTAGTACATGTTAACAATTATTTCGATATTGGTAGTGCTAGTTTGAAATAGTTCAATAAATGTTATAGAAATGGGACATACAAAAGAGAATGTCAACTGTGAATCCAATTTATTTTTGTTTATCCATAGGTTTTATTTATAGGTTGGTCCAGTAATGACCCAGCTTATATGCCAATTACCGATCTATCCGTATAAACAATATCCCTTTTCTTATTATAATCCATAAAGTGTCCAGTGGATAGATACAGGCTAGTAGTTTTGTTAAAGTTTGCACAAAGTAGGCATTATATTCTTATTTAATACTATGTTGGTATTGCTATTATCGGTTGTTAAAATTCTCATCAACAGCATTTGCATGTCCACTGCTGAACATAGGGCTCTTATTCAAAAGGAGGTTGTTCGAGGTTTGATCACGCTGGCCAGGCCAGTTGGTAAGGGGTTTGTTTCAAATTTCGTCATTGTTATAGAAATGTTGTTATGGGGTGGTAATCTTAATTGACCACGATACGAAGAATTGTTAATCTTTTATAAATGCCTAATCGTGCCACATAGGGAACTTTATGTGTACATTCCTATTATATTAACAATTATTGTATTAGAATAAAATTCATTAAAAACTTTAAAAGTGTTATATAATTTTAGATAACATATTATAGGTATGCAAGTTTATCTATTTCTAGTAGATAGAACCATAAAGATTGTAGTTGACGGTGAATGCTCTGATTCCAAATCTGTGAATGCCGGTGTCGCGCAAGACTATGTGCTATCGCCTACTTTGTTTCTCCTCAATAGCAATGACATGCTGCAAATTAGCGGCAATCATTGCTATGCGGATGACAGTACCAGCGATGCCCTTTACACCGGCCGTGCCAATATTTCTCGGAATACGTGTCATTGAGAGTCAAAACAAACTTGTGTCTTTCCAATCATATCTTTTTGTCTCAAGAAGTTGAGACCTCTTTTAAAAAGACTTGAAAAGACTGGGGTAGACTTAATTTCCGTAATCCGTGGGAGAGTCACGCTTCGGCATGAATGGGCCGGCTCGACCGGAGTGATACCACGGCCTCACAGAAAACCGGTGTGAAACAGCGCTTACGCTGTGTTTCATCGAGTGAGTGAGGATACCGGAGGCCCATACCCCAATCCAATGCCCCCTATCCCCCTCACCATCCCCCTTCCCCCCAGGCCGCCATAGTGTGGGTCACCATGCTGAAATGTTCTTTTTCGCATTGAGGATGGTGGCCACCACTCTTCGATTCTGCTCATGCTTTCCATCAGGAAGGGCAGAGTCATTTTGGCAGCTTAAATATAAAAAAAAAAAAAAGAAAATTTAGTCCAATTTAACCCTACAAAAACACAACTTTAGCTCTACAAAAAACTGCCGTGGGTCGTATGTCCACGTTTTGAAGATAATTCCCTATCTGCCTCGGTCAATATTGGAATATTTGGTGTCGACATATCGAGCGAAGTCCAGTTCCGTGACCATTTGGAGCGTAATGCCAAATTGGCGTCGAAGAAGCTCGGTGTGCTCAACAGATCGAGACAATATTTCACTCCAGCCCACCTCCTTTTGCTTTATAAGGCGTAGATACAACCTCACATGGAATACTGTCCCCATCTTTGGGCGGGGGCACCCCAATACCAGCTCCTCCATTTGGACCGCATTCAACGGAGAACGATTCGAATCGTTGATTTTCTGGAAGTTTCAATTCGGCTAGACTCATTGGCGCTGCGTAGAGATGTGGCTTCACTGTGCATCTTCTACCGCATTTACCATGGGGAGTGTTCCGAGGTTTTTATTTGAACTGCTCCAGAATTCCATGTCCTAATATTGTTGCCGTGCATTTGAAATTGTACGCATTCATCTTTTATGAATAGTTTTCATTAAATAAGAGTGTGATACATTCATATAGACGTATTGTACGGGTGGCTATTGAATTCAATATTATTCTGTGAGTCTTATATTTAAGGTATTTTCAAGCTACTGTAAAGCTACTTTAACGTATACTAAATTTTATTACCGCAGTCGGCAAAAGAATGTATGTATATTCTACTTAGAGCCTAAACGACTTGTCGTATTTTATGTTAGTGGTGTCAATACATTCGTCTTAGTCGTGAGAGTGACAGGGTAAAACAAAATTATTTAAAAACAAATAATAGGCAGTCGGCGGCTTCTTTAAATAATTCATTACTTGTGTTGGATTGAAATAGAATATGGAAAGATGGTTTTGAAAATTGACAAGGTATTCTGAGTTGTCAAATCATATGTTTTTGTACCAAGGTTTTGAGAGATCATTCACGAAGGCTATGTTCTGTAAAACTGGATTGGATCTGTAACACTTTATTCCTTACATGTTTAAACACACCTGTCATCCCAACAAATTATTTAACATATAATAATAATGAATTAAGCAATATCAAAACTCACATTATCAAAGATCTGCAATCTATCTATCGATGATACGTCATCATGGTGTTCTCATGTCAATCACAAAAACTCTTAATTTTTATTTTTATTTTATTGGGATAGCTGCAAATGAGAAACAAACATTACGGATCGTGGAAATAGAAACTAATAATTTACTTGTTTATATCAAAATAATTTAGGAACAGCTAAACAAAATATTTGTTCAAAGTTTCACCACAAAAATTAACTTCAAAGCTAATACAGATTAATCTGTGTTAACACATCAAAAACAAAAAATACATACACATAAAAGCCGGTGACCCCTCAGGCATATTTTGAATTCAAATGTAATGTACAATAATGGATATGTCAAAAGTCAACACAGAACGGCTTATACGTAATATTTTTGATGTATAGCTTCAAATTAATATCGCTGGTCGGTTGGTCTTTGTTCGTGTGATCACGTATCGTCGGGGAATATGTATGATATTTAATACAAAGAAATAAATATCGTTTGATGAAACGATTATTTCGTACTTTTATTAATGTTATTTGAAAAATAGACAAAAAAGTGCAATAAACTAATTTTATAATTAGGATTTGAAAAAAAAATAAGAAATCAAAAATGAACACGGAAAATGAAAAAAAATAGCACATATCAAATTTTTTAAACATAATGAAATATAAATAATTATATTTCTTCACTTTTCGTCGGAACCATGTTTGAAAGATTTTTTTTACTTAGGTATTCTATTTATATATACCTCGATGGACTAGTGGTTCAAATATGCTACTACTGATCAAGAGGTCTCGGGTTCAAATTCCGGGTCGGGCTCAAAGTGTTGTCGAGTTTTTGGAAGTTGGCGTTGGAACCCCCGAGCCTCAGAGAGCATATAAAGATCTCTCCTGCGCCTGATCTCTCCCCGATCGTGTCGGTGAACCGTCCCATCAGATTACAAGAGAGAGAGAGAGAACAAAGAGTGCACCCGTGCTTGCGCACACATAGAGAAGCCATAGATCGAACTAAGTGGCGTGAAATTGGAGAGGCCTATGTCCAGCAGTGGACTGCAATAGGCTGATGATGATGACGTAGTTGACTGGTCTCCATTGAGTCTGGCTGCTGTCGCTGGAATCAGTTAAGAGAACAGCATAGTCCATTTTTAAGAAAACAACCATACATATATGCTAGGGTGTTTTATTTTTCTTTCTGTATCGCTAAGCAAATACAGGATATTGATGCTTATATTCATGAAAGAGAACTTTTTTTTTCACTTTCCTTAAAATTTACATCTTTATGCAATAAATTAATAATTTGTAATCAGTATTTGTATCAGTGTAAAAGCGGAAACGTCACCATCAGTGTACAAGCCTATTAGGTCGACTGAAGTAATCGAAAAGTTTTAATCAAAAAGATTCTTTATCGTTCATACTGCTTCAGGAAATTAATTTAATTTTGTGACCTTGCATTTATTTAAGGATAAACGTGAAACATTTTCAATTAATAACATCAAAATATTTCGATTAATTTGATGCGAGTGAGTCAAAGGCAGACTCGAATAAAAAAATAACGACGAGTTCGATTCTTTTGATCATTGAAGCGTCTTCTATCACGATTACGAATACATTTTTGCGATCCCTACAGAGTGTAGGATTTTGAGGTATCTATGTGAAGCGTACTTGATGTCTGCTGAAACAAATAACTGAGATGATTTTCTATGTTATTTGCTTTTGGAAATAAGTAGAGGTTATGATGTTTGTTTGTGATGATTAATTAGTTTTCCTCTTTAACTAGCTTTTGGGTGTGGTTTACAGGTTATGGTTTATGCACACGAAAAAACGGACAGTAAAATAAATAGCTTTTGCACATTGAACTACTTTATAATCGATATCATTGACACCGCAATCGGATAGATGATACTTTAGTCAAATTAGTTACTTTTATCATCTGTCAAAACGATAACTTTGTATGAAAAAAGTACTAAATACAAATTTGTGAAGTCACTGTTTTAGACTTCTCTATTGAGCAATATCTTTTAATGATTTTTGATTAGAATTTGTAATTGAAATAAAGATCTGTAATAATTATATTTTCTGAGATGTTTTTTAATATTCTTTTTTGATGAAATAGACATCGGTATCTATTTGCGATACAGTCATCTACCCTATTACTGCCAGCAGTAATTTTCGGTGAATATTTAACAGTAAATTTAACTGACGGCTGGAGTAATTGAGATGAAATATAACAATATGAAATAATGGGTTATAAAAAGTGGGACGTTGTAATAATTTTGAATGTGAATTTATTTTATTGTAGATAGGAATTAACGCAATTACGTAACAGCTACTACAAATCTTTAATATCTCTTATGTTTCAAGTGAACCTGTTACCACGGCTAATCTAATCTGGTAATGTGTTAATTTCAACACTGAAAGTGAACAAGTAAGGAATTATTTTAAAAAAATCTCTTTTTTTTTCATTTTGATGTGACCCAGTGTCACCCTCACGACTAAGACGAATCTATTGGCGCTATTCACATAAAAATACGACAAGCCGTTTAGGCTCTAGGGCATGTCAAAGAAATACACACTTGACATAACCCCTCTTTATTCTTAACCTTTTTTCAACACTGAAAGTGAACAAGTAAGGAATTATTTTAAAAAATCTCTTTTTTTTTCATTTTGATGTGACCCAGTGTCACCCTCACGACTAAGACGAATCTATTGGCACTATTCACATAAAAATACGACAAGCCGTTTAGGCTCTAGGGCATGTCAAAGAAATACACACTTGACATAACCCCTCTTTATTCTTAACCTAGTCTTAACTAAGTCTTTGCATATATTACTTTTAGTTAAAGTTTCAAAAAGCGTATCCGGTTTTGTAATTATTATTATTGCTTTTCTAATTTAGTCTTTCCCTAATAATGATGAAACAAAACTCCAATAATTTAATTAATGTTTACTCCCTTCCATCTCTTTGGGGGTGGGTCTTCATACCATTGTTCACAAGTGTTCATTAAGTATTGCATAATTGAACCCCGAATTTGGGCTGTGTCACCTTATTAAAACTTAAATTAAATTTTATTAAAAAATATAAAATACAATTATGTATGTACCTGTGTATTCAAGTCCAATTAAATTGTATTAAATTTCACCTAAACAAACCTTAGGCTTGTTATTTTTCAACCAGCCGTCATAACTAGTGAGAGCTCGTATCAGGCAGGCCCTGATACGAACTCTCACTGGTAATGTAAAGGATTTTCGGACGGATTAATAGAATAAGAGAAACTAGGCTAAGATACAGGTATACAGATAATATGTAGTTTAAAGAAACTAGGGTATTAGAGTTCACCGCAAGGAAATCAATGAAAAGAGATGGAAAAACGTTGTGGAGACCACAGCAGAACAAATAGGTTGGGGCGTCTTTATATCAGCCCTTAGATTGCAAGGGTCATTAAGATATAAGCGTCTACTATCCTCATAACGTTTCTATCTAATAACTTTAAGCGAGCTATATATATAAGTATATATAATCTGAATCTCGGTAACGGCTCCAACGATTTTTATTAAATTTAGTAGGCAAAGGGTTTCGGAACGATTAATCGTTATAGGTAGGATAGTATTCAAAAAAATACCGAGCAAAACTTGGTCATCCAAGGACTAGGATCCTATATATAAAATTTTATACTCATTACAACCTTTAAAATAATAGCAGTTCACAATGGACCGTCTCCATTGCCCGCTGTCTGTTCTATTTAAATTTAACCTTCTTATGTAACAAGTGACCAATAGACACACATGTCACAATCGAAATAAGGACTATCTATAAGGAGATTAGGATAATTATCTAAATTTTGACATGTGTGTGGATTGATTTCGTGTTGCATAAGTAGATCCAATTAATGCATAATCGTACTAGTTGTACTGTTGTGATAGTAAAAAACAAGCGATCATTGGCTTCAAGATCAGCTTGCTGTAGTAAAATTTAATTAGAAAAGTTGAGCAATTAGTTGCTTTGCTACCTCAGCTAACTAGCTGGTATTCGAGCCAGATAAATTGGAATTGTTTAATTACTACCTCTGCATTGTGAAGCAATGTCGTTAATCTTTGTCGCCCAAACGTGCTAATGAATTAGAAATAAAACAAAAACATTACAATGCTTCAAAGCTTCTGTTGTAAGTGTGCCATTAGGTAGACAATAAATGGATTCTTGCTGACTTTTGTACATTGTGCTGCAGTCGTCTTACTTAATCTACTCTGTTCTCAAGACATAAAATTGAAGCAATTACAAAATTGTATATATCCTTATAATGTTTTAGTAAATATGTCTTACTGGCTGATTTTATAGGTGCATTTGGACGTTCCTAAACAACATACTTTAGATATCATGGAAATATATAGTACTGCTGCAAAATTAATCATAAAGATAATTGCAATCTAATTCTAAGGAATAAAGCAAGAGCATTAACTAAACTAAATTACTCTTTAACCTATTTAATTAAGTTTACTTTCTAATCACAATAATATACCAAGGTGGCACTTTGTTGGAAGCAAGCTGTACAACTACTAAACATGTATTAAAGCAAGCTCTAGTGCTTATTCAGCGAAATGCCACTATTATTATGTTATCTCAAAGACAAGTAAACCATTCCTACCCACGTGCAGAATTAATTAACAAACAGACGGGACGGATGGTTTGCTTTTCACCTGAGTTATAGCTAGATGTTATATGAAGCTCAACTCTAAATTCTGATTGATCAATGTTTTGATAAGATTAAACATTAAAATTAACATTTTACCGAGTGAAATGATGTTATAAGAAACGTAAACTAGTTTTTTTTTTCCCACAGTACCCTTTAATCGCTAATTAAACGGAGCCTATACCAAATTATCATGAACATTCTCATGTTTAGTGATCGCGAATAGGCCGGCATTCAACTAGCATTACATTATATTCGTATGTATTGTTGTGATTGCTTTGATTTAATTATATTATTTATTGATTTAATTATTAATGTTAAATATTCAATATAGAAAATATTAAGGTAGAGATAATTGTATTTTTGCTGTCGCACAGAAATGACGGATGTGACGTAACATCGTCATTTCTGGGGTGGGAGCAAGAGAAATATTATTTGATTTTACAACAATTCTCGGTTGGGTCGGTCACTCACCGTTTGACAGTCGAGAAGTGCAATTGTACCAACAGTATTGCGTGTGATTGTTCACCTACCTTATAATTTAAAATAAAGTTATCGCTAAGAAAAGGTGGTGTTTCATTATAGTATGATGTTATTAAAGAGACATGTTTATAATTGCTTATATTAATAGTTTTATAAGTACTAATTTCTTTTATTTCTTATTTAAAAGACAACTTTTACATTAGGAATATACATCCTTTTTTTAGGAATACGAGTATACATCCTGTGTCACGGGGGACTTTGCGAACATACACAAGACGGACACAAAAAACACCCAGACTCGGAACAGCAATTTGTGAATAACACAAAGCATTGTCCCGTGTAGGATACGAGCCCACAACTCTTGATAGAGTAGAAAGCAGCGTGGCACCGCTTAAACTACAAGACCAAACGTGCAATCGGTTATCTATATAGATGAACGTCACATCACGTACACTTGTCTTATTTTTATTGAGTTTTATGGATCTAACTTATAACCAGTTAATGTGTCTTCCAAATATTAGTAACTAGTATGTGTATATCATTTAAAATATTGATTATATTCTAAATTATTAGCCTCAGGCAATGTACCTTACATTGCCTGAGGCTTGGTCTCAGAATCATCAAAATAATATATACTATACTATACACTCGTTCCTATAAGTCTTTTCACATATGTTCCAATGGTTTCATTTATGTTATCAATTAAATTTCCTACAAATTGCGTGCCAACCCGACACCAATTAGCTTGTCGATATTTTGAATAGAATTTATTGATGGAAGTATTAAATGACTTGTTGCTCTAACAAAAGGGTGGTTTTTGTCAGGGGAATATTAAAATAACGTTTTTAAGGGTTCAGGCGTGTGCGGTATTTGCGTGAAGGTTCGTTATAATGAGGTGTCTGTTAAAGTTGGTGTGGAGGGTAATTAAAACTATAGCTTGTTTTAGCTGTTCTTCGCACACTTCACGCTTAAATGCTGTTGGTTGGTCGTCAAATTTAAGAGATCATTGAGGAAAAACGGATTTAATTACTTTTTTAATGAGTAGCAAAATTTTAAAAAGCACTTCATTTGGTGTGTGCTTATGAGTAAAAGCTCTCGTACAAGTTTCATAAGAGTACTTTACGAATCATCAGATGTTCCTGTATTTTCTATTTATTATTTTGTATTCTATAATATCAATGAATTCTAGGCTCCTTTCATCAAAACGGTTTTTGAGTCTTGGAAAGGCCTAACTGCAGCCACTGATGGAGGTAGCCCTCCTTTAGGCTCAGTAAGCCGTAGACGTCTTTCAATTTAGATGATGATTCGGTAATATTGTTCATGAGACAGCTTGACAGATTTAAAATTATCAGTTCCTAATAGTACTAACTATGTGCCACGGTTCGGTGCAATGTCTACAGTTTTTTTTAACAATCTGGGACTATCACCGCACCAGCAAGATAAGTTTTTGCGCGGCGATATATTTGCACATGCATATGTTGCGGCTCGGTGCGCCTACTAAAAGTCAATCCCTGTTCAAGCTACATAGAACAACATTGCTGCGCTCGCGCAATAACAAGATTTCAGAACGTTATGAAAGAGAAAAGAAAAACAGTTGATAGGAGTTTTAATAGCTGTCTCCTCCCTTCTTTGTGTATAAAGAAGGAAGACAACGGATTCTTACGACTTTTGAGTTTCATATGTTCATGATATTTGTCGCCGTGGGAGAGCCACGTTTCGGCATGCATGATCCGGCTCGACCGGAGTGACACTACGACCTCACAAAGAAAGCTGTGAAACGTGCCTGCGCTGTGTTTCACTCAGTGAGTGAGGATATCGGAGGCCTATACCTCAAACCCTCCCCCCATCCACTTCCCCATCCCTCAAAGGCTGACAACGCACTTGTAATGCCTTTGGTGTCGCGGGTATCCATGGGCAGCGGTGATCGCTTACCATCAGGTGAAACAACCGCTCTTTTGATCCCAATCCCATAAAAAAAAGTTTATGGACGACTGTAAACTGTAAAATTTGGAAAAAATACAAACTTAAACTCAATGTTCCAGTGTACTTACATATTACATATATTAGTTTTAAATAAAATCTTTAGAACATAACATTTGGTATAAACTTGCTTAAGTTATACATTAAAGTCAGACCTTTATTAATTATGGAAATAAATAAGTAAACGAACCAGCCAGTACGCCGCCAAACTACTGCACAACTAACTTTATTAAAACTAAGTTCAGAACTTGGTCACACAACATAATTATTAGACAAACTGGAATAACTTAAACCTAAACCTTAACTGTTTAATATTAAGCATTTGGAATACAAAGTCAGGAACTTTCCGAGTATGACTTAACATTTGACATTGACATATAAATTGTGGAGGAACGTCAAATCCTCAGAAGGAGGATCACCCACCCGGGGAGGTCATGCTTCTCGGGCTGTAGTTAAACGTCTGACGTTGTAAAGTTATATATATTTACTAATTAGCGAAAACTGACTACTAATAATCTTGGGAATAATAAAGACTAGGAAGATGATGAAAGTGGTTGTCTCCGTCCGAATCTGAGTTACCTAGCTCCAGATTTGCAATTTGCCTAACCTTAACTCTCATTCTTCATCTGTTTTCTCACCGCCAAATTAAACACATAAAAGCCCCATTAAGGGTTACAAACATAAAGATTGTTAATGTCAAACAAGCGACTGATCATAAAAGACAGTCAAAACCCCTTTGTACCACGTTACACAATGTGCCGACCCTAAATAACATTAAAAATAGGGCAGATAGATCATCTTTATGGATAATACTTACAAAAGTAATATTCGTTATCCTTTCATTCCATTGACAAATAAATGACACTTTTCTTTTCAAGTGACTTATTGTTGTTAGTTTTATTTAAACATCATTATTAAATGTACAAATTTTCATGAAGAATCAAAACTCATTACTCGAACAAAGCAAGAAATTGTTGTACTTCTGTTTGAATGTTCTTATAGTGCAAACTCTGTTGACTGTTCAAATTATTTTAATATTCACTCGCAGGTCGCATATGGATTCAATATACTGTATAGTATGACAGTATGGAACTGGTTTTAGCATTTGATTTAGATTCTGACGAAATGTACCAGTCGTTACTAAAACTGTTTAATTTGTTGACTTTGTGAACACAAATTAGATTTTGAATAAACTCAAGATTGTTTTTGATGTTTTTGTATACCTTTGTCTCTTCAAAATTATACTTTAAAAATTCTCGTTTTTGAGGTTGTTAATCTCTGTTTTACCATTTGAAGAACGGATAAACTCAACTTTTCTGCTTAGAGGCAATCCGTGCAGATTTTATGCGTGACATGAAACAGACCGCGAATTCCATTTAGATTTTAAATTAAGAGAATATATTAAGAATATCTATATACATGTCATGTAAATTTTATGAAAAACAAAAATTTTCATACGTTCGGATAATTTTCACCCGATAGTTCACATATCATTTTTTAAATCTTCTCTCTAGACGACGAAATAGCATTTCAAAAAGTATTACCCTATAATAGCCTGTATAAATGGAAGTAGTTTTGTTATTTAGAGCCTTTGTTAATCTTCTAAATCTATTAAACAATAGCTTTCAACGTTCATAGTGTATCATTTAGGTCATCAGTGATAAGAAACTTGGTCTTTGTTATTGGGTACGGGTCAAGGCAGAGGGGAAAAAGGCAAAAGCAATTTTGATACTCATAAGAAAACTAGAACAGATCAGATAGTAAAAACCTAATATAAATTAATATTAATTAACAATTTCAAACCAGCCTGTAATAAAACGGGCTGGTACAATAAATTGTCTTGCCAAAGTTAAATAAATAATTTATGATTGGCTGAAATAGTGAGTCTATTGAAAATTACGATACTCTGTTTTTGATATAAAGGAGTGAAGTTTACATTCTGGTTTTGATAATATATACGGGAATGAAGTAAAAATTTGACAGAGTAAGGATATTCTCACATACTTGCTCCATGCAAATATCCATAAAAATCTTCTTCAACTAGTGTTTTCCATCATTGGCCACATCAGCCAATGATGGAAAAGACTAGTTGAAGAAGATTTTCAAATAAAATAATGATTGATTTTGCGAATCCATCTATAAACGATTTTTTTTTTTTTGGAAACTACTGATCATCACTTAACTAAACTTAGCCTGAAACAGCTACAATAATATGTGCAGATATATAATAATAGTTGAACTAATTAAAGCCTTTTTAAAATGGGTAACTATCATAAATAATCACAATACGTAAAATAATTTTAACCGACTTCAAAAAAGGAGGAGGTTCTCAACTGGACTGCATTTTTTATGTTTATCTACCTCAAAACTTTCGCTTCTGTGAACCAATTTTTTTGATATTTTTTTTATTTGAAAGCTGGTGCTTCCCGTGTGGTCTCATTTCAATTGGAACTAGTTCATGAAGCGCTTCTTTTTGTTATTTTTTTTAAGTATAATATCTTGGTCGGTAAGAAATCAACGAATAATCAACTGGTACCTATAAATTAATTATTTCCATAACCACTCAGGTCGGTGAATGGGTTGCATGTCACGAAGCTTAATATTCAAAATTAAAAGTCATTTAATACATTTCTACCTTTCTTCGTTTACGTGTAGCTTGTTTAGCTTAGCTTTCACTTGAAACAAATTTGTATTATATAAGTTTAAATTTACAATTTGCAGTGTTGTTAAGAAATATTTAGTACTTTGTAAATTGTTAATCACTACTTTTCACTGTATTGCAAAAATTTAACGTTCTTTATTCGAATATTTTTATTAAAGGATTCTTTACTTGAACTTGGACTTTCTACGCGAAATGAGTTTAATATTTGTCTGTTGTGGCTAATGACGTAAAAAGTGCCATTTATATATGTTCTAAAGAAACGTTTGCATCAAGTAATTTAGTAAGTATGACGAAAGTTTCCTAACATATAGCGGTACAAATAAAAAAAACATTTCGGACATCTAAAACACAACGCCATCTAGTTCCAAAACAAACAAAGCTTGTATCATGAGGCAACTGATATTGATTGACAGATACACTTTTTTTTTGTAAATAAATACATATTATTCATATAAAACACCTAAACTCCTAAATAATTATTTGTAGATCATTTAAACATTTGGTACGATCTGGGAATTGAATCCGAGACCTCATACGCGTACTACCAAGGCAATCGTATGTTTACAAATAGAAAACGGTGCTGTTATATTGTACGAGGTATATAATCTTGTTATACGACGTAAATAAGAAAAAAATGAACATTAAAAACGCAAAGATAGTTTTTTCCTAGTTAATTACTGCCGCTGCTATCAAAGATAAGTAACTAACAAAGTTTTAGTACGTGCGCATTCAACTGCCAATAATACTGATGCTTTAATTTTAACTAGGTAAGTTCCAAACTAAAAAATAAGCTTCCCTTATAATTAGGTACAGTTCCATATAAAAACAAAAATATTTACCATAACAAATTTGAAACAAAAAGAGTAGCAAAAGTACTCCTTGCAAACGACGCAGGACGAGAATGTAATGATAATTAATTATATTCTAAGCTGTGAAGCTACAGCACCCCTAAAATAGCTTCATAAGACAAAACTAAACAACGTGCCGCGTACTACGAAATGAAGATAAATTAATTTACCGTCAGCCCTTATTTACATAACGCTATCACTGTGTTGGATCACAGAATACCTACAAAACGTATTATGAGTGCGGGGGGGGAGATTACATTGTAGTCTTATTCTGTGTGAACTGCGTGATGTCTCTTTGCTCGACCTTCACCCAACCTTGACATTTTTCTTCTAAGGAGTCAGGCAAGCAATTTTTATACTAATCTTGAAGAGATTGTCTATCCATTTATTATTTCAGTAGTAGACATGTATAAAAGAAGATGTGCAGATTAATTAAGGTTAGGCAGACGATCACATTGCTTCAAAACAACAAAGTTGCAATAATTACTGCAAGGCAGGTGTCTTAAAGCAGCAGTTTTTATTTAAGCTGACTATAACTGGCTTACCCTTTCTGTCTTTATGAGTTTTAAATGTCGTGAAATAAGAAATATCCCGGTTTATGTTACATATTGTCAATATCTCAGATAACTTTTTAAAGATTTAATTAGCAGGCGAACAAATAATGATGCCTTTGCTATTGTTATGGAATTTATTGGTGTTTTTTTACGAATAAAAAACCGAACAACGCCTTTGAAAAATTTAAAATAATGTATAATATTATTCTTGAATAATCGGTGATTATACTTATAGTGCCACTTTCACAGAACATAACCTTTATATTCTGGAAACTGTCCAACTTCATTATAGTATGAATTGAGCTCTTAAATCCTAGACATTTCACTATGCATAAATACTTATTATTTTACGCTATTATACGCTGTAATTAATTGTTAGCCGGATGTAAGTGAAACTATTTGCACACACAGTTTCGTGGAATTCTCGAAAATATACACACCATATTATGTGTGCTTTAATCATGCTGCAAAAACAACCAATGTTTACTTTACTGACAACACATTTAAGCTTATAGTATTTACACTGTCTAAGTGAAATATTATTATTAGAAGTTAGAATTCGTTTATCTGTAAATTCTTATTTATTCAACACATGCCTCCACGCCACAAACTCATCAAAATATTTGAAACGTCTTATTTAGTTAATCGGCTATGAAGTAGTGTATTGTGTGCTTTATTTTAAAATGAATATTATTGTTTGAATGCTCTTTTTGTGTACAAAAGACTTATGTTAGATTAAACCAGAATGAAAAAAGCACGTTTATTTTAGCCAAAATGTTTCTAATTATTCGGCACTGTTATAATGCTATATTAAATGAACAGTACTGACTATTAACACGTTAACCTGTGCAATAGTATAGCCGTGGTAGTGATTAGCAAACAGTTGTTGCATTTACAGATACGAGCTATTATAGTAATCTGAGTAACCTTATTCAAAAAATTCTGACATCTGTGCTTCATAGAACTCCGATGAAATACCAGTGCTAGGGGATCTAGTCTGGTATTTGAAGTCACTCTTTGACTAAGATGTACACACTAATATAATTTTCAGACTTAGTTGAACTTCTTAACAATTTACAAAAGATATTATAAATTTTTGTTTTTAATTTAAAATCCCTTACATTTTTTCATTTATGTGCCAATGCTGAGATAATTTTTCTTATACAATGTCACATAAAGTTCATTGATAAAAACAACACGACACAAACAACAACCTAGAATTGATTTTTGTTTTATTTTCATTGTTCTTTGACATCGGCCGTTGTCATTGGCGGACTGATGTACTCCGACAGAAGTTCAGAAAAAAGTTTTTCGCATTCCCGAACTAATCATTTAGGCTCTCGTTATCGTGTCAATGGGAACACTTAAATGGTCTTTGCCCAATGCTCTCGATCATTTGGCGGTTGTATTGCGATATTTTTAGTATTAAATAGGGATATTTTTCAATGCAATTTTTTAATCATTTCACAATTCATCAGAAAATTTTTAAAAATCATTGCTGGGTTAAGAATTGGCTTCTAATTTTTTTTTTTGATTCGGTTACTTTTTTGTACCATCTGATAACAACAGATGCTCAGGTGGAACAAGTAGCTAGAGCTATGTTAGAATGGAATAAAAATAAATGCTTCAATAGTGATGCTTGAATTCACATTCTTGACAATTAACACGGAATAGTCAATGTCGACAAGATAGTCAAATGTCCTCCTGGTCGATCTCATTATCAGTGTACAAACACGATTGTCTAAGGCAAATATCAGATTCAGATTTGAGTCAGTAAATTAATTGGCTAGAATTATCTACAACAACTTACCTTATCTTTTTCAAGCCCAAGCAATCTATTTAGTAGTGGAGATCAGTAAATAGAGCAATGAAAAATTAAGAATCTTAGACTTGCAAAGATTCAACAATTCAAATAATAGATCGTTGTGGAAATATTTTTCAAAATGCCTACTGCATTTGTTGGGTCGACAGGTGTAGGTGTTTCGGTGTCGGGTAGACGGATCTGTTTGTTTAGTGGTTAGTAACCCCGACTGCCAAGCGAAAATGTCGTGGATTCGATTCCCAATCTGGAATAATATTTGTGTGACGAGCATTTGCTCTATGTTTAGGAGTATTTTATCTATAATATTATATTATATATGCGTATTTTGAAACATATTTTAAGTATGATTACTATAGTACAGGCTCTAGCTTGTTTGGGATCAAACAATCCTGTGCTGTCATAAAATTCGAATCTAAAACAGTTACTCAGAAACTTGGCTAGTTGCAATACTAAAGGCCAAATAAACTAATCACAGACAGGTTAATTACACTGCAAAGTGCTCTGTAACTGTAAAACTCGTGTAATATAAGTAGCTCAAATTTATATTCAATATGGAGTCTAAGACGGTTTATTTCATTCATTAGAATTAATAGACATGAACAAAAATCTTGTAAAATTTAACCAGATTGACCCTCAAGTGATTCTAACCACTTAGTATTGGTATTGTTCCTTAGGAAACTGCTACCTAATTCCAGACGACCCGAAAAATCTTATTAATATCAAATTGAATTGCAAGGCAATAATAGGATTGGATACTTTAGATAGTTATCTTATTCTAGGATAATCATCTAAGCAGTGTCATAATATGTAGAAACAAATTCTTAGATCTTACTAGATATCTAGGCACTAACTCATACTTTTTCATGATTTTTTTCGAAATTCTTTTCTATGCTAATATTCACTCTGACATCGTCATGGTCTTTTTTATGTAAGAGCCTTCCAAAGTAACTCTAGTCTACTTGGTGGAAAGTATAAGCAGAATCCAAGGGTAGTGGTCACTATACTCGTTGTGAATGCAGACAATGTAACAATGCACCATTGTGACCCAAACTATGGCGGTCTATTGAAATGCTTTTGCATTACTTGTAATTTAATGTGTTTTATGATATAAATGATGCACTTTAAATTTCTAAAACAAAAAGTGGCGTAAGCGCATGTAAGTCATTTAAAGCATGCAACTTGCTTTACTAAGCAATGGTGTAGATTTACCACACGTTATGCTAGTCTTTTCCAAGTGGTTTATATCGCATTAACGGTTTCTATGAGTTCAGTCACAAAAGGCTGTCATATATGGTAGAATAATATGTGTTGCCCATTTCTAGGATTCCGTAGTCAACGAGGAAGAAGTAAAGTTTAACTTTCTTTTGAATAAAAGACATTCATTACAAACTTTATTTTTGTCTAATAGGTAAATTAAGCAACTTAGGTAAGCCAAGAATGGGATAAAAAAGATTAAGAATATTAAAATATATTCAGCGGAAAACAGTAACAGAACGGTGTAATTACGGCAGCAGCCTCCTTAAAAATAATTGCTAGAGGATCTTTTATCATCCCTCCGAATTTAAGACGGCTGTAAAATTTATGCCAATTGAATTTCGCAGACAAGTTTCTTCATTTTAGAATTATATATTTTATAATGGTTTTATTTTGACAAAAATCTTTAATATTTGGCATTACTTCAAATTATAAGAATTAATAAAATTTGATGGATATTCTTAATACCTTTACGTATTTTTTTTAAAATAAGTTACTCAACTTTCCCTAAAACTATGCACGAATGACATCACTTTTCGAAATTTGCAACATGTTTTGATTTTTAATTTCACATGTTGCATTTCTATCAGCTTTATTCAATAAGACAAAACCTACTAAAATACTACATATAATTTTTTGCATTATACAGTAAATACATGTAAATAAAACTGTTGAATTTTATTTTAGAATGCACAGTATCAAACATTTTGTGTAAAATCGCTTTTAACCTGTAAACTGTATAAAAGCTCTTAACATTTCGCATATAATAAAGTACCGGAGAGAACTTAGCCCAAACATAATTGCGGATATTCAACGCCGTGGCAATAGTGGAAAATCATATTCCACACTATTCCACTTGAAACAGAATTGTATGAGAAAATGCAATTTATTGTATGTCCTTACATGAAACAAGACGTAAATTTGAAATAATAATTCTATTGTGCTCAAGTTATGAAAAGGGACCTAAGGAAGACACGAATGCACAGTCAACAACAACAATAATTGCATTTAGAAAACGGTGGAATTTAGAATGATGTAGTTGATAATTACACATTATATAGTTCCTTTATGATCATATAGTCATTTGAAAGGAATGAAAGAAAATTGTAAAAACCTTTACTTATTTATAAGAATTGGATTCTTTCATGAGAATATTTGGAAGACCTTACTCTTTTATACTTAAATACCAATGTGTTGATCGTAGTTACAACAAAAATTTAATCAAAAATAGAATCGTTTACAAGCAGATCTGTTCCTTTGTCAAAAAAATACAAATCCTTATTGGTATTTAGCTCATCCATCCACTAGGTAACTGCAATAGAATTGTATGAGAAAATGCAATTTATTGTATGTCCTTACATGAAACAAGACGTAAATTTGAAATAATAATTCTATTGTGCTCAAGTTATGAAAAGGGACCTAAGGAAGACACGAATGCACAGTCAACAACAACAATAATTGCATTTAGAAAACGGTGGAATTTAGAATGATGTAGTTGATAATTACACATTATATAGTTCCTTTATGATCATATAGTCATTTGAAAGGAATGAAAGAAAATTGTAAAAACCTTTACTTATTTATAATAATTGGATTCTTTCATGAGAATATTTGGAAGACCTTACTCTTTTATACTTAAATACCAATGTGTTGATCGCAGTTACAACAAAAATTTAATCAAAAATAGAATCGTTTACAAGCAGATCTGTTCCTTTGTCAAAAAAATACAAATCCTTATTGGTATTTAGCTCATCCATCCACTAGGTAACTGCAATATGCTATATATAACATAGGTAATAGATAAAAAAGTAGGTACAGTTGGACCGAAATGCTTCCCAGTTTTTGGTAAGTCATCTGTGTAATGAAATTGATTGTTTCATCAAGTAAAATTTTCACCTGACATTGATGCTCAAAACCTTTAGATTGTGGCTAATAGAGACGTGTAAACCTTTGAAAGCTATTATTTTGTTAAAGGTAATCCCAAATTTTAATGTATATTTTAAGAGTATATTAAACACTCCAAAATTGTTACCAAAATTGTAAATTTTGCATCAGATGTAAAGCTTAATGCTTACAGTACAGATAAATTATACGTAAGAGTACAGGAGGCCACGGTAACTTTAAAAGCAAACTATACTCATATAAATTAGTCGATTTACCATTGTGTTAATACTCAAAAACTGATTCTGGCTATTAACAGTCAGCTTATCATATCCTCTGGGAATGTAGTCTTTGGTAAATGAACGTAACATAATGCCAAATAGCTTACAAATGACAGCTGGGGTGTTATACTATGGGGATCTTGTGTCAACTGCGGTGAATTTCCGTACGTTTAGGCGATTCTGCTACACATACTACAGAAATCAAATATAGCTGTAGCACTTAGGATCCATGGTATTTTATCCGTGGTGCTTCCCGGTTTCAAAAGATGCCTGCCTATTTTCACTTCACTTTGTCTCCCGCTTTGCTAAGGAGGGAAGTCGCCTTATTATATTTCCAACTCCTTCAGTTTCTTCTGATAATTTCGTTGCGAGTCCCAAGACAATTTTTTTTTCCTGGGACTTCCCGAGTGTCATGATTCAGTGTGTTCATGGATCATTGCTGTTGATCCTGGTGTACAGGAGTTACAAATGCAGGCGTGTTGGCGGAATTAGTCGTATTATACGCAAGAGTGACATCGATTAATAAAAATAAGATGATGCAGTTCTTTGCACCAATTGTCTCCAAATAAGTCGTGATATGATTGTTAACTAATAAAATTGGCCATTGGTATATCTTCATACTTAGGTATTATATTAGGACATCCACAATACCAGAGGCATCACAATAGCGTTACTGCCCTTTGGGGGATGGGGTGAGTGATGGGGCCTCCACTCAGGTTAGGGTATGGACCTTTGTTATCTTCACTTACTCGGTGAAACACAGCTTAAGTACTGTTTCACTCCGTTTACTGTGAGGCCATGGTATCACTCCAGTCGAGACAATCTATACATATCAAAGCGTGGCTCTGCCACGACATAATAAATAGTTTTAATAAATGTTTACTGTTTTTGAACACTGTATTATTTAACATGTTTGCGTTTAAAAATATGTATTCCATTGAATTTCACTGATACTCTTTCTGTAATAAATGACAAAGTAATGGTCCAACGTTTATTTATTTATTTAAATCTTTATGCACTAAATTGGCAAAGGCGGACTTAATGCCGTAGGCATTTTCTGCCAGTCGACCTTAGGGCGATGCAAAGTTAGCCATGGTAGATGCACAGAAGTAACTGTAATTTAAAAAGGAAATATATATAAATATACAATAAGTAATACTAATATAATAAATAAGCGTTAAAATACATATTTTTACAATTATACATATATAAATATACATAATATAAAATTTAGAATGGGAGAATATAAAATTAAAGTGAATCTGACAGTGTGTTT
>PKRV01000338.1:46472-57503 GCA_003709505.1 Hyphantria cunea
TAGGGCGATGCAGAGTTAGCCATGGTAGATGCACAGAAGTAACTGTAATTTAAAAAGGAAATATATATAAATATACAATAAGTAATACTAATATAATAAATAAGCGTTAAAATACATATTTTTACAATTATACATATATAAATATACATAATATAAAATTTAGAATGGGAGAATATAAAATTAAAGTGAATCTGACAGTGTGTTTAGAAATAGTTGCCGCAAAAGATATTTGATATTTTACCGTGCTTTTGCCATTTTAATCCCGAGAGGGAGCGCGTTCCAAAGCAGAATAGACTATATAAGGAAAGTAGAGTGTACAAAGTCAGAGCTGTGAGTGGGACAGTGAAGAAGTAGATTGTTTGAAGACCTGAGGTTCTTAGCGTGGTTTGCACCTAAATACTGTAGTTGTGTGGTTAAGTAGGCAGGGGAATTTGGAGAAAGCAGTAAAGAGTATAGAGTAGTCAGTGCACGCATCTGTCTGCGTATGCGGATAGGAAACCAATTTAAGCTGGAGCGATGCTGAGATATATGATCATATTTCCGTAAATTGAAAACGAATCGAATGCAATTGTTGAGAAGACGGTCAAGCTTATTGAGCAGATCTGCATTCAGGTCAAAGTTACACATATCACGATAGTCGATTATAGGGAATATTAGGGTCCGAACAAGCATCGCCTTAGTTTTAGATGGAAGAAAGTTCTTCAGTCTGTGGAGGGCCCGCAACGAGCCTGTGACTTTCTGACACACGGATGCAACTTGTTTTCGCCAATTGAAAGTTGTGTCAATGTACAATCCGAGGTCCTTCACACTTTCACAGAATGGGATAACAATTCCATTGTACGTAAGCGGTGGAAGTGAAGCAAGATTGAGCTGGCTGATACTACGATTACTGCCAAAGATTATATATATAGCCTGACATTTGTTTGGATTAACTGATACACCAAACAAATCGGACCAGTTTTTAATAGCTGCCAGGTCACTATTCACAACAGAAACCGCGGACGATACACTACACAACTCTGATAGTATAACTGCAAGTCATCAGCGTATAGATGATAGGAACACTGAAGTTTTAGGGTTAGAAAGTTAATGAAGATGGAAAATAGCAGAGGTGAAAGAATATCGCCTTGAGGGACGACAGTAGCAAGACTACGCCAGTTTGAGGATAAATCTTCTACACTAACTGCCTGCTGACGATCCCGAAGGTAAGAAGAAAACCAGTCCAGTGCTTCTTGAGAAGCTGAAAAATGGGATAGGACAGCGAGGAGAAGTTCATGACTGACGGTATTGAACACATTGGAAAAATCAACCAGTACTGTGGTAGTAATCTTAGTGTTCTCCATCCCCGCCTTAATATCGCCAGTCACTTTAAGACGGGCAGAAACCGTGCTATGGCCTGGTCGAAAACCCAACTGAAAAGGACGGAGTAAGTTGTTACTGTAAATAAATTGGGAGAACTGTTTATGGACACAGGCTTCCAGCACTTTGGAGAGGAAGGGAAGGATAGAAATTGGATGAAAGTGAGTGGGATGAGATGGATTGGGGATTTAAGGTAAAGGACGCACATACGCTCTTCTCCATAGAGAAGGAAATGTGCAAGACATGAGAGAGAAGTTAACAATATGTGAAATAGCGGGAAAGAGGTGGGCTAGTCATGTGACGATCATTCTTTAACTAATGCCATCACAACCCACCGCTTGGGATTTGATGGATATGGCGAAGCCATAGTATTATAATAGTTTAGATCTATACGCGGCCACGTGCTACATATATTGTCAATTTAGCAATTTAAGTAACCTACGTCAAATAATAGTTAATATTGCAAGGAAGCATAAATAATATATTGTCAATTTAGCAATTTAAGAAAACAATAGTTCCATGTTACCCCACCTGTCCATATTACATATATAAGAGTCAGTGTAAAAATCATTATTCAATAATAAAATATTATTACAATCAACGTGGTGAACACGCAATAATGGACATGATTATTTTTCCAATCTCTCCTTCTGCAACTGGACTGAAGTGAAAAGAGCTTAATTGAGGACGCGGTAGACTATTGATGTAGTTACAAGTATTTTATTCAGTTAGATTGTCCAATGTGAGAGATGTGGCAAAATTTTGGTTTAAAGAATCAAGGCTTATGGATTTTGGAAAGTCTACATGCCGCGATCTGCCGATACCAAGGGTTCCAAGAAACTTCCAGATGTCGGCAGGAGAGGAGCAGGAGATATTATCGGAAATGTGACGGCGTTTAGCGTTCCGTATCATCTGGTTACACCGATTTCTCGCAGACTTATACAATTGCCAGCTGACTTCGACACGGTCCCGCTTATAAGTGCTAAAAGCCCTGTTTTGACGTCTCATCGCCAACAGTATATCCTTAGTCATCCAAGGAGCTGGCGGTCATTTTAACCTAACTTTTCTAACGGCCACATGAGTATCGTATAAGTTAATTACTATTTGGTTGAATACATGCACTTTCTCATCGACAGAAGTAGAATCGATCAAGGGGCTCCAGTTAATATGTGCCGCATCATCGATCAATTTATTGAAGTTCGTTTGTCTAAAGTAACGCCTGTTCAGAATCCTAGGTTGGGTTTTAGGGGCTTGAGGATGTAGGAGAGAAAGATCAGGTCATGATGTGAGAATCCTGGAGCGTTAAGTTGACCATGAGAGGAAACAAAGGAAGGGTTGGAAGTAATAATCAAGTCAAGCCAAGTGTCCTCGCTGATATTATTATGGTGAGTTGCATATAATGGTAGAACATTAAAGCTAACCGATTCAAGAAGGAGTTGGAGCTTACAGGAGCGGTTGGAATTTTAGGCTAGGAGATTGGTATTGAAATCACCCATGATGACATGATGAACGTATTCTGCCCCCAAAGATTCGAGAACTGTTTCGAAATCAGTGAAGTAGTCAATAGAAGGGGGACAGTAAACAACACCAAGTACGACCTTGGCACCTTCAACACAAACCTCCAAGAATAAGAATTCTGCAGAAGCATCATAATTAGAAAAGAAGAAGATATTATCCTATAAGAAAGGTCGTTGCGCAGGTAGATGGCCAAAGTTTCTGTGAATCCTTGTACAACTCCGGCAGAACTCTGGTGCTGCGTAGAGATGTCACCCCGCTGTGCATTTAGAGATTGCTCCAAGGAATTGTTCAAACTGATTCTTTTCGCCGTCATCTTGCACTTTTCTAGAAACTTTCTGCCTCGCACAACGCGGAATCAGCTGTCGCCTGCGGTATCTCGGATCAATATGACCCTCAACTCTTCAAGATAAGAGCGTACTCCTTCTTAAAAGCTGTACTTGCTTTTCATTATAAATTTCAAACTATCTTCAAGAAAATTTTTAGTTTATGCAAAACCAGTAAAGTTGTTATTGTATATATTTATATATAATAAAAAAGGTTGAAACTAAAACCCAACTACGGTAAAAAACCTCGGATACTATAAAAAAAATATGAAGTGCTCGTCAATATTAACTAAACGATTCCTTACTCTATGGTGTTGCGTCGTTTCATTACAGAGTTCCTAAGGCCATCTACCAGCTCCAGCGTTATATCAGCTCCAATCGACTGTTTACAAAAATATATTGTTTCTCTCCATTATGTCATACCACAAGCAAAAAGATTTTTTACAATCAGTTCATAAACGACAAAAATATCGATGAACATATATAAAAAAAATATTCCAACGAGTTGAAAACCGTCCCCTTGTTCTAAACTCGGTTAAACATATTGCAATGAATAATGAAGAACGAATATAAGTGATGTTCGTTCTTCGTTATTCATTGCAATAAGAACAGTAAAAATAGCTTAAAGAACGTTATGATGCGGCAGCGATAACAATAAAGGTACGGCTTTATACATATTTTAAAAAGAAGATCACGGTTGAAACTTACGGAGTTTTTATGCTAATAACAGACATCGTTATTGGTACGAAGGTCTTATGAAATTTATTTTCATAGATCGGGAAAAGAGCAGCCCTATCAAAGAGCCGGCCTATTGTTGAGCGAGCATAAAGAATTTTATCGTGCAAACGAAGCGTTACAGGAGTTATTCATTCAAAAATTGTTACTTGGAGAAAAGCAGGCCGCGTTTGTAAAACATTTGTCATTTTAATCGCCTAAAGCTGCCGTCTGTGGTAATAAAATTATTTCACAGTAAACATTTTGAAAATTAAATTTTAAAGACTTCTCACTCGGAGTAATGACTCGTTTCAAGTAGAGGCGTGACATAATAAGTTAACCTTCCGAAACTTTATATAGATTTCTCTTCCTGGCGAAGTTGGAGAATTTTCACTCAAAATGAAACGTCGGAACTTATATACATACGTATATAAAATATACACACCTGTGATTCATATATATATTATAGCCCTGCCTAGAGATATACTTTTTTTTTATATTTGAGCTGCCAAAATGACTCTGCCCTGCCTGATGGAAAGCATGAGCAGAATCCAAGAATGGTGGTCACCATCCTCAATGCGAAAAAGAACAATGCAGCATGGTGAACCACACTATGGCGGCTTGGTGAGATGCTTTTTCACACCCCGTTTAAAGGACCTGGGATTATAGTGGGAAGGAAACACGTGCGCTGGTAGTGAGTTCCAGGTTATGACCGCTCGGCACAGGAAGGAAGCACCGAAGCGATGAGTACGAGAACGTATGTCTTCCACCTTAAAGCGGTGACTTCTAAGGCCGGCACGTGTTATTCTGTAGAGGAAGGGAGAGGAGGGGATCAATTGGAAGAGCTCTTCAGAACACTCACCATGGTAAAGGCGATAGAGGACTGCCAAGGAGGCGATATCTCTACGCAACTGTAGAGGCTCAAGGGTCTCGGTGGCTTCGGGACTATCNAAGGACCTGGGATTATAGTGGGAAGGAAACACGTGCGCTGGTAGTGAGTTCCGGGTTATGACCGCTCGGCACAGGAAGGAAGCACCGAAGCGATGAGTACGAGAACGTATGTCTTCCACCTTAAAGCGGTGACTTCTAAGGCCGGCACGTGTTATTCTGTAGAGGAAGGGAGAGGAGGGGATCAATTGGAAGAGCTCTTCAGAACACTCACCATGGTAAAGGCGATAGAGGACTGCCAAGGAGGCGATATCTCTACGCAACTGTAGAGGCTCAAGGGTCTCGGTGGCTTCGGGACTATCGATAATAGGGATTGCTCGCCACTGCAACCGATCAACAGGTACTGTGCGGCACCATCGCAAAGGTGAGAACAGTACTCCAGGCACGAGCGATCCTGGGTCTTGTAAAGAAGACACAGATGCCCGGGCGAGAAGAACCGTCTCACCCTCTTTAACACATCCAGCTTCCGTGAGGCCGCTTTAGTGATACTCTCAACGTATTCGCGTGGGTTGAGGTCTCAGCAGATATCCATGCCCAGGATAGCGAGCCTATTTTGTAATGGCATTTGGGTGCACTGAAAAGTGGGAAGGGGAAGGAATGGAGACATTTTGGCCGAGGACGCGCACACCTGTGTTTTCTTGGCGTTGAACTCGACCAGATTCTTACAGCCCCATTGAAAAATGCGGCCCAGAACATGGTCAAGTTGAGTGATAAGTTCTTGTTGTCTTCCTTCAACATCTGCTGATTTGTCAGAGTGTTGTCCAAAATAGTATCCATGAACTGTGCTGTCGTCTGCATAACAATGAATGTTGCCAAGGGCTAGCATGTCAATGATATGCAAAAGGAACAGTGTAGGCGACAGGACGGAGCGTTGAGGTACTCCGGCGTTAATCCGCTGATACTCGGAGGCCGCACCGTCGCAAAAGACTCTGATGCGGCGCTGGTGCAGAAACGCGGCAGTCCAATTGCAGAGTTTGGGGGGCAAACCGAAAGCCTTACCGCCGAATAGCCGAAACTTAAATGTATATGTAATGTATCACGTTACACGTCACGTTACAGTCTATTCCACATATCCTAAACTATATAGAACACATAGCAAGTGCCTACAATATTTCAAAATTGTCCTCAATTTTCTAAGAACTCCATCATTCATATCTGACATCTCACCTGAGAGCTACATCAAACTTAACGAAAAAAAATATTTACAACAGGTTTATAAACGATTTTTTAATTTAACGATTGTGTGGAAAACTACAAGTACAATGCAAAAGAAAAGTGGTATGACTATCAGACCTCTAACTTAAACTTTACAGAATTATTATTATATATCAAGGTCATCATTTGTTGACCAAGCCTATCTTACAGCAGTAAGACCCATTGAGGAGAATTACAGTGCAATCACGGAACCCTCTCAATCCTTCTAATCTAGGTGAACAGTGAAAAGGTATCTCTTAGATCCTTTGTGTCTGACCCGAAAGAAGCCAATGCCTGAATTCCACAACTCTGATGGCCAGACCATGGATACAGCGCTCCAAAAGCTGGAAGAATGCTCGTCATGGGGAGCCGAGGTCTAATTTCATGGCCGCCATCGCAGTAGGGATTCTCTCATTGTGATCATGTTATGGAGCTAGAGTGCGTGGAACTACGTCTTCTCCGCCTCTTCTGCCAACAATTTATACTTACAAAAGAGATCATCCCAGAAACAAACCGGCGTGATAGTGCAACATGCCTAAGACACGAGCGCCCGGGAATCATCAAAGTTTTCACTCAGGGTGGAGTCATTTGCAAGCAGTATAATGATCGAAGTATATCAGGTCTCCAGGGCTTTCTTTTCTAGGGTACCCCTGGTTCCCCGGCTACTAGTATCCAGAGACGGCGTGTAGTTTTTAATAAGTTCCAGTATTCAGGGGACTTCCGCATAGCCAAAAAAAGGTCATCATTAAGTTGTAACCTAATCAAATTTATTTCAAAAATATGATAAATAATTTGAACTTTATCTCTCGACAAAAGTGATGAAAAATGTGATATGATGCTATGGCTTTACAGAAAACCAGCTTTAAAAAAGAACCTTTGATAAAATGTATGCCACCCGAGCCATTATTAAATATCTATTGATATCTCATTTATCTAAATTGGTTCAGTAGTTTTGGTGCTACTACGTGTTATAGAAACATATTGAATGCTAAAATAAAAAAATCTAAGTTTTGACGTCGCTGCAGTCATATACTAAAATTTCAAATTAAATTATATAACATAACGTTTAAAACAATATTTGCAACTGAGTTATGTTGTTACAAGGGCCGGTGAAAATAGACTTACACCCATCTGATAACCAGATTAAACTTTTTTTTAAATTGTATAATTAGAATATGTTAAAAATTGACTTAATTTTGATAATAGTCATGACAGTTTTGCGATAGGCAAGCCATCAAAGGTGTGTTCATAGACTGATACAATTTGAAAAAAAAATTGAATCTGGTAATTACATGGTGTTAATCGATCTTCACCGGCTTTTAGACTATTATAACTAAGTTATGTATATAATGAACAATCGAACAATACAATATAAGATTTACTCCAATAAAATATTGGAATAAATACATAATCTGGCTTAAATTGGTTTTAGTATATTATTATTTGAGGAACTCAAATTTGGTGTTATTGGTTTATATTTTGCGCCTGATAATTTAAGTCTATGTACCTTATTTTAAAGAATTAACAAGACTTGATGAATTTTACATACAGCTAACTGAAATTTCAGCCGCATTTTACTAGCCGTAATCGCAGGACGAATCAAATTGTTGATTATATGTATAACGGAACACGAAACCTTAAAAGTTATTCCTAAACGTTAAAAATAAGGTAGGCTTTGTACTATAAAAAAATAATGGGATTATCTTGTTTACAAAAATAGCTAACAAGTATAATCCCATTGTTTTTACATCAGAAATAAGCTCTGATATAAAGAAGTTGAGTTGGAAAATCAAATGAAACGCATTGAAAAGAAATATGAGAAATGAATGAAATGACAATGCAACAAATATAGGTTCTTTTGAAAGTTTCAATAAATTACTTCACTCTTTATGGTTATGAATGTTTTTTGTTTCCGAACATGGAACATGTATTTGTTTTAATGCACTCGCTTACATTATGCATAATATATTATAAGCATATGTTTGTATCTACGTAAATATGAAGCCCCATTACCCATCTATATGTGTAGATAAAATATGCATTTGTATAATAATATACTTAGTAATGATTCGAATATTCAAGTTCAGTTTGTTATTACGTGGCAGAATTATTTGTGTAGAGCCCACAACTTTGATAGTACAAAATACTTTTGTACGAATATAAATAAAAGGGGTCTTGGTCATTGATGGTGTGTGTTATGCAATATGTATATTTATGACATTATGTGTTTATTTATATATACACGTATATATTTCTATGTATTCATATTATGAATGTTTTATTTTTTATTTATTTTGAGGAAGAACGAAGAAAGGGATATATAGCATCTATAAAATACGACATACTAATTGTTGAAGGTGAAGTAAGTGGGATGCGAGATAAAAGGAAGAGAGACTAATCTGCCTTACCAAAGACAACGAATGACACTCAAAACGCCCCGACAAAAATAAACAAAATAAATGCCTTGGAAAGGATATACAGGGGCAGGGCTCACTCAATATCCCATATAAATAAAGAATAGCCATTAACACACATCGGAAACCGGAAGATCAGAACAAATTAACGCAAATTAATAACAAGACAAACAAAACATCAAAACCTCACCGTTGTATTAGATTTAAGTTAAAATAATCTGCTATTGTATGTTAAATCATTGTTTAGTTCAGCAAGAAAGGCTAATAATTATTCATATTATATATATACACCCAAACTTCGAAAAAAAAATTTGCAGGTCATACAGACATTTGGTCTTACCCAGAAATCGAACTCAACACTCGAGCACAGCAGTCGCACACGCATAATATGTCTATATTATGTATAAATCCGCATTTACTTTTAATTCGATTACGCTCAAGTCTAAATGAGAAGTAATATGTTTGGCAGTCTATATATGTTTGTATATTCAGCTGTAGCGCTTAAACTATTAAACCGATTCTAATAAATGACACCTGTCAATTTGGTTTGCAAAAATTGTCCAAATTATCAAAAGTTTTGAACGTAGTTCGGTTTTAGTTTTTTTTTTAGTTATAAATCACATCTATTTGTTTAAATGTTCTCTCACCCTACACGTATTAAAATATTAGTTCAGATCGAGAATATACTAAGATTCGATATTTTGATGTAACAATATGGTTAAATGTATAGCGTTCCAATACTCATAGACGGTTGGGATCGGAAACTATACGCTTGACTTCATTGGAACTCAATTGCTGTGATACTATGTCAGGTGAACAATTTAGCAATGTCCTCGAGTCTATATTGTGTTGGGAATGGACGTGCGAGTGAGGTTTATTAATGCACTAGCTAACCCGCCAGTTCATCTGCCTCTTTCGAAAGTTATAAACGCTTGACCACTATTGTTCTTAGCTTGATATTTCATAGCCTATATATACTCTTCCGTGATAAATGTTCAAACCAACTGTAAAAGAGTAATCGAAATTGGTCCACATTGGTCGTTGGCAACCAATTGGGATGACAGTAATCTTCGTATATATAAACTAGCTTTTACCTGCGGTTGCTCCCACGTGTATGTCGGTTATCGCAATAAAGAGTAGAATTTATTCTTTGATACCGGGTCCTTTAAGCAGGGCGTGAAAAGCATCTTACTAGGCCGCCATAGTGTCACCATGCTACTCTGTCAATATTTGCATTGAGGATGGTGACCACCACTCTTGGATTCAACTCATGCTTTGCATCATTCTAAGTAAAGTAATTTTGGTAGCTTGATTATAAAAAAAACAATATGTGATCTCTTTCAGACTATCTGTAGATACCCCAAAGTGTAATAATATTTCGTTAAAATAATTTTAAGGAATTGTGTTATATAATCTCTGTCATTAACTCTAAGAGGTATTATTATGCTTTACTGTTATTTATGTGTTTCAATTCTCTGTAGTCTACTCAGGTACACTTTTAGGTCTTCATAAGCTGATATCGGCTTTCGACAAAGAGCGTGATTTCAGTTGAAATGTATAACATAAAATGTTTTCTTTTAATAGATAGAGGTTAACACTTATCAAATAAAGAGGCGTAATTCATATAAATAATTTATTATACTAATAATACAAAGACGTAAGTCTAATGATATATGAAGGCCTATGTACGAAGGTGAACGTCTTTGAAAAATGATAGTCATGAACATTTGTATAGATGTTTGTTACTATGGCATGCAAATATGGCTGTACAGATACAATTGAACTGTTTAGAATAACACAAAGGCTTTATATCCTAAAATAAAATAGTTTGCCGTGGAACGATTAAGGTGCTAATTGAGAAAATAAACAACAAAAGGAGAGCCACACTTTGGCACGAATGAGCCGGCTCAACCAGAGTGATCCCACGGCTTCACAGATAACTGGTGTGAAACACTTGCGCTGTGTTTTACCGAGTGAGTGAGGATATCGGAGGCCCATACTCCAACTACTCCCCGCATCCCCTCCCGATCCCCTCCCCCCATGCCTCTCCCCATCCGCTGAAGACCGGCAACGCACTTGTGACGCCTCCGGTGTTGCGGGTGTCTGTGGGCGGCGATAATCGTTTACCATCAGGCGGTACGTCTGCTCGTTTACCGCCTATTCTATAAAAGAAGAGCGTAATTTTAGCGGTCTTCTGTACAAAAATAAGTAGGTATAAGTTCTCTTTACAGACGCTAACATTAATGCTACCAGCGTAATATTCCGCAAAAACAGAATAAAAATGAGTTTCTTCGCGATATCAACTGTAAGGATAGTTAGATGTTTTGCCATTAGGTGCGTTTATTACGCTCTATACATCTGATGGCGTCAGACGTAAGTTATTCATGTCTACCCACGACGAAGTCTAATGCCACCCTTTTGACCAACTTTTGCCTATAAGTAATTAATTAAAAGTTCGTTGTTCGTTTGGATGTAAATAAACAGATAAATGTCAGGAGACAACTTTGACGCGCGTACAATTGATGTATTTATGTGTGCATAGTATATATATATATATATAT
>PKRV01000338.1:60944-111252 GCA_003709505.1 Hyphantria cunea
AAATGATTAAATAACTAAAATGGCTATTAAAAAATAAGGGTTAATCGTAGAGGGGTGAAAATTTAGGGTTGTAGGTATTTTTGTATGCTGTATCATAAAAAAATTAAAACAAAAAATTTTGTCTGAAAAATAAAAAAAAAATTTAGGGGTGGTCCACCCTTAACATTTGGGGGGATGAAAAATAGATGTTGGCCGATTCTCATAGATACCGGATAAGCACAAAAAATTTCATCAAAATCGGTCAAGCCGTTTCGGAGGAGTATGGCAACGAAAACTGTGACACGAGAATTTTATATATATAAGATACATACACATACAGCTCATGAGACGCGTGACGATGACGTTTTCACGCTTTAGTTTGCCCAAAAAGTACACATATTTATACACAGTATACTTAATCTGAGCATAGACACTGTTACAATAAAAAATTAACAAAATATTACTTTTGAATTTGGAATCTGTAATTTTGATGCGATTGTTCGTTGTGTTTTCTTATTTCGCGCCAATATATAGCAAAATATTGGTAATATTAAAATGAAGTGGAGTGACAAAGAGCACCAAGTCACTGTGATGGCATTACATAAAAATGATATGGAGCCAGATTTTAAAATCTCGGTATTTCTGAAATATTTGTATCCCGGGCTTTTGATAGGTACAATGAAACCTCCTTTTCTGTTTGTGCTAGAAAAATAATAGGCCTTCTACGTAGTGCTCGTACAAAAAAAGCGACAAAAAAAATGCTATAAGGGAAATAATTCGAAGAAATCCTGCCCGAAAACAAAATATTTTATCTCAAAATACTTTATATAGATTTTTTTTTACAATGGAGCAATATTTTAACCAACATAATGACCTTATTTATGCTGAATATCTAAACAAGCTTCCCAATCAGTCAACAATGTTGGCATTATTCGACTTCAGTGATGGTTTTGTGGGGTGTTAGCAACGAAAGAGTGACTGAACCGTATTTTTATTAATACTTGTGATACCTTTGTATCAAAATATGTGCAAAAGTACATCAAGATACCATTCTTGAGTAGGTTATTGAACCATGTTCAATAACCAAGAATGGTCATTTCCGCAAGACTCGGTGCCGGATCATAAAGCTCGATCCACCCAATCTTGGTTAGAAACGAACGTTCCAGACTTCATCACTGCTGAAGACTGGCCGTCATCTAGTCCTGATATTAATTTACTGGATTATAATTTATTGTCAGTTTTGAAGAGTAAGGCTTGCCCTTAACGCCATGATCATTTGGAGTCCCTAAAACAATCTCTACGATTGGCAGTGAAGATATATCCCATAGAATGCTGCTATTGATAACTGGCCTCAACGTTTAAAGGACTGTATGGCAGCCAGTGGAGACTACTTCGAATAAACTTGATATATTTTTTGGTTTTATATTAATGTGTTAAACTAACACTCTGTAATCGTATTAAATGTTACGTACATTAAAAATTGTTGTTTTTCTGTGTAACAATATTTATAGTAAGACTAAGTTCATATAAGCTCATGAAAAGAGTTCGATGACGGTGACGCAAGTTCCATATTTTTTGTTCACCCAAAAAGTGCTCAACGCGCCAAAAGAAGTTTTAATTCCAATGTATCAATGATTAAACGAATGAATACATAATTATTTAAATTCATATTTTTTTCAAAAATTAACTAGAGTGACTGTGCACAAGTATCACTAAAGAAGTGTTGATTGTTATACATTACACACACACATCATTAAAGAAGTGTTAATTGTTATACATTAAAAGCCTTCCTGGTGACTTGTTCCATAAAAAACTTACTGCACGAGACACCTCTAACGCGCGCATTGCGCACATTTAACCTCATAGTTGGTGGATATATTTTATTGCACTCTGAGTGAATTCACATTGATAGCACTTTTCAAAATTTGTTACTTTTAGCTTTAATTAGTTTTTATGATTAATATAACTACAATATCGGTTTGAATTTAATATGTAAGGATATTGTTAGTGAGTAATCTATATAAATAAAATGAATCATAAAAATGTATTTTTTGTATGCGCATAACTATGATCGACTGCACCAAATTGGATAATATTCTGTTTTTATGTGTTTGTTACTGTCAAGGGCAAGGTTTACATAGAAAAAATAAAAGAAAACTGGAGGTGTTATGTAGTCTTAGACAGCTTAGTCGTATACGTAACACGGACTTACTAAAGTAAGGGTTTCGGTAATTCGGAAATTTAAATCAATATGGCGCCACGAAGGGTAGCCGGGACAGCTAGTAAAAAAAAAATATCAACATTTTTTATAAAATTTTGTTATACAAGACAGTTCAAGAAATATAGTGGATCCATGAGTTGTATTCTTGATTGAGGAATATTTTAAGAAATCCGTTTTTCTTATGAAACGTGAATAAGGAGTACCCATACAACTATCATTGTAAAATTTGTCAGCTTTTAGATCATTCTGTATTTCAAGGAGTTTTGATATTATATTAAGATGTATCACAGGATCAGCTCACTCATTCAGTAATCCTTGTGAAGAGAGGAACGAATATAAAGTATTAAATTGGAATTAATTAAATGTCTGTAAACTCATGTATTTTTATTATTATCATAGTATTACTCCATAAAGCTTGCGCTACTTCAGTGCCGTATAAGAATTCTATTTTCCCATAAACATTATATTCAAATTTAAGCCATCGTATCTATCGCATTAATGGCCGAAAAAGCACAAAAATGTATAATATATGTTTACAGAGTCTTAATAAGCGTAATGGAATTTCTCCTCACCGCAAGCCCCGCGTGGTAACGGACCTCATAGAACAAATACATTAATAATGTTTATTCAGGTACTTTTGTTAAAGTATATACCGAGCTATGATTTCTAGTAAGTGGTCCTCGCCCGACAATGTTTGACACTCAACGAATAATGGCTACTCAATTACACGAACAAAACATATTGTTATAATATAATAACGCCTGTGCCTAAATAGTGCATAGCGACAAATATAAATAAAGGGTTTGCGTGTTCCGTTTCGACTCACTGCAAATTAAAATTTAATTAAAAAATTAATATTATTTAATGTATAAAGTGAAGGTATCTGTCCTTCATTTTATCAACGTGAAAATCTTGTGAGGATGTGTTTAGCTATAATTGTTACTTTAATCAACTCAAAATGTTAGAGCTGTACTACAGATATATATGTAGTTTTTTATATATAATAAAAATTACAAAAATTAACCTTAAACCCAACATGACGGAGTGTAAATAACAACATAATATATATTTATTGAAAAGTGAAAACTATGCACAGCTTGGGTCTAGGTTTAGATTGTTAGCAAGCATTCTTTTAGATATATAAGTTATAAGTTTTTTATATAATATATAGTTTTTTATTTATAAGTTATAAGTTTTTTCGCTTATAAGTTTTTAAGTCGAATAATTTTAGATTTTCTTAAAATGAAATCTACATAAATAATAAATAGTAATAATAATAATATACATTTAAAAATCAAATAATGCACTTATAGAACCATATTTTAACCTTTTTTTTAAATAAAAATATGTGTCGTAATATATAGTCCCAAGTACTAGTTCCACTGATATGACAAACATTTTATTACTTCTAAATTGTTGAGTTTTTCTACTCGCAAGGTGCAATTAATTACGTTAGATTATCTCGTCGTTAGACTGTATCGCTTGACCTTATATCTTCTCAAGTTAACACCAATTGAAGTGTCAAATGGCTTAACGGGACAGTTGTGGAACTCAGTGGAACTACCGAGAGGACGTGTACAGACACGACCTATTTAAATGGCGAGCTATACAACAACATGATAATAGTGCTTGGTTCTCGATACTAGTAAGGAGAATATCGAGAACCGAGTACCTTAGAAGTATCCATAGCACAGATGTATAAACATATTCACATCGCTGTACTCTACGCCCTGCAGTAATCTTTAAATTTGGGTACAACTTTACATATCTGCGTACTTTTACAAAGAGTTTTATTTCCATAATCTAGTTGTATTACTTTCGGAGATAAATATTTATAAAAAGAAATAAATTTGAAGTGTCTGTTTTTAATTTCAAATTAACGGTTTTTCATTTAATGCATATGAAAGTCTTTACGGTAATTACATCAAAAAACTTTTTTTAAAACTTTGTCAGTCTGCGTGTATACCGTTGTATCATATTTGTTGCTTGTATATAAAAGTTTGTTAGTTGAAGATATATTTTCATATGTGTGTGTTGTGTTGTGTTACATCCAATAGTTCCGACTATGGCCCCGACAGACTGTAGTCATTGCAATTGTAAAAGCAAATACTTCTTTTTTCTCTGTATTTTCGTTCGTATGTATTTTTAATGTTTGTTACTTCAGAACTTTCGTCTGAGTAAACCGATTGTGCGAATTCCTATTTTTATCGTTAAAATTTTTGATGTAATATTTGTTTATTAGCTGGCATTTTAAAAATGATAATTATTTAAATTTATTATTCGATATTTAGATGCCTGTTATATAAAACAATTTATGCATCTGATTATTAAGCATAGGTCGTATTGCAGTTGAAAAAAAAATTTAAATGCACCAAGTATTATCTTATTTTCTAGAAAAAAAAAACTGGAAAATAATGGTAGACCGAAGATTGCAGAATACAGCTTTTTATAATTTGATCGCATACGTACACCTGCTGTTCGTATCGGATAGCAATCTTGTTGGTTTATGAGAGTGAACGAAACGAGAGTGCACTTGTGTTTCCTGATCCCCAGTGAAATTTGCCGCCGGTGCCGAAATCGGTTAGGAGTACATCAACGTTGGTATCCTTTGCAATCATTATTTATTTATAATTGATCTTCCTTTAATGTAACACCGCAACTATTTTATAAGGTAATAAAATATAGCCTTTTCGGCACTTCATCAAATAATACTTACTTACTACTTTTACTTACTAAAACTACAGGTACTTAAAGCCACACTCACACACTCAAGTTAACAAATGTTATAAGCCGACAATTCGTACTGATGTCAAAAGTTGCTCACTTTGCAACTTGGGTTTGAAACTAGACTCGATGCTTAAGTTAAATATCTTCACATTCATTTTCTCCTAGTACCTTTCAGGAGAAAACCTTCTTCCAGGTTAAACTTGACTTAAACTTCCAAAGGTATCAACTTAGATTTGTTACCACTGAAAGTAATTACGATATTCGAGGTAGTATAGTGATGTCATAAAATTAAAATCTATTACTGATGTTTCTACTCTTTACGTTTTTCAATAATCATAAAAAAAGATTAACTGTATATAACATAACATTTAAAAAAACATGAATTTTTGTTTTACACTTCTGTTCCATACACATGACTTATTTTTATTACAGGTTAGCGGCCAAGATGACTCTATTCTGTATGTACGTAATGTATAACAATCATTCCTAGTACCTAGTCTGTGTATTCTGTTATTTTTCTTTTAAACTTAACTTTCAGACAGTATTCACCAGAGATACAAAAGTTTACAAGTTGGAGTAATGAGCAACTAAAAACGGAGCAGCGTGAGTGAAAGAGATAGCCAATGTTTTGTAGATGTTGTTTCAAACATTTTGTACTTTTATAGGGTGTATTTTAAAATGAATTGCTTGTTGTAAAATATAAACAGAATAGAGAAAAATAAAAATAGAGTGATTTTTTAAACTTCACAGTGGTGCCGGGTCTAAAACATTAGACCTTTTTTTGCGGCGCAGTTTTTAATTAATAAAAAAGATATTAACTTTCTTAGAATAAATATTAATATTGTCATGAAGTTAAAAATTACAATTATGTACATAGCGATCCATATAAGAGTTTTCTTGGTCGCTTAGCGATTTGAATTGCGGTACATTGTATTCTTATCGCTATTTATAGAAATACATATTTTATACAGTAGGGGTTCTATACTTATATTATTATTTATTATATTTCCTACCTTTTGACTATTAGCAACCTTAATATCTGAGTGGAGCGGGACTGAGAGGGGTTCAGAACTCTACCGGTCCGGGTCCGGGAACGGCCCAGGTATCGCAGATGACTCACGCGTTGGAGATCTCAAAACGACCTCCATCCTCCATAAGCGCAAGTCTGAGGGTGACAGGTGAGGCCACTTATTACCTTAGCAGAAGTAGAGCAGGGTAGCGGCACGAGCCTTATAAAGTGCTTACGCCCTTTTCTGAAAAGAATAGAAACGTAAGGGATACCTACACAGGAGGGGGGCACCTAGAAACAGTGGGCAGCCCGAGGTACGTCGGGGTTCCAGGGTTTTCCTTCCAAGAATGCGCCTAGTTCCCCGGCTCCTAGTACCTACGATGGCGGCTTTAGTCGATTCGAGTCCGATATGCCACAGGAGGTGGGGTCAGAGGGAATTTCCGCATGGGAAAAAAGTCAGTATTTCCGATAGCGATAAAAGAGTGAAGAGTTAGTGGTGTAAGCTTTGTGGTCAACATCTGTCCGTTGCCTGCTTGTTATAAAATGAAAACTTTATAGAAAAGTACCATGTTATCCTATTTGTAAACTTGACAACTAAGTGGGATCGAGATTAACATATAAATTTGTGTATGTACTGTTGTTTATGAGAAGCAAGATTTGAGAATAACTATGTTAAATAAGAACATACTGAAACAAATTTACAGCAACAACTTAAAAACTCTAATATGTTAAATCAGGTATCCTTTTTTTACTGGACCACGTTTAACTATAAAATTACATGTCTAAACTATACCTGAAATCTATGCGTGACACTAATATATTATAAACGTGTTATGTCATTAAAGGCAGTATTCTGAAAACAACACTGCTGGAAAAACCATAAATGTATTGTAATTTTTTACATACATACATAGCTTCTAGTATAAAGAATTTTAATAAAATATATTATTCAATATATAAAAATTCAAACAATTCTTTACTTTAATATTATATAAATGATAATCATTATTTTAAATATGATAAAAGATAGAAATTAAAAAAAAAACTCTGCTTATCCCTTCAGGGACATAGGTAAAGATATTACTTTATTCCATTGAGAATAATATTAGCGGCAACATCTATGTTCCACGGATCTTAAGTTAAATATTTACTATACTTCGATATAACTAAAATAACGTAGGGTCTTTTTAATTGAATTTGAAATCGTAACATTAGAGTACAGAATAAATATTATTAACCGAAAAATTTCGGCACTTGATGTAGGTTTTGGAACCGTGGCTTTGTACATCGGTTTCCAATGTTAAATGAAACTGTATTTTGAATCATATATAATGTAACTGAGTTCGAAACACGTAGGCACATTTCGCGTACCGCCTCGTGCCCAAAAGATTAATCCGAACATCGCAACTGTTGGTTGCGATTCCTAAAATATCGGTAAAAAATGATTCAAGCAGTGCTTTTTAAAGTAATTTAATATTTTTTTATATTACTTGGATCCTGATTGCTTAAAAAACCGTCACTAAAGCTGTCAATTTATATTTAACTTTGGTAATAAGTCTGAAATAAACTGCCAGCGACTATTTTTATAATTATTACATACTATATGGTCACCCAACGGTCGAAGTAAGACCATTTTTTTAGGTTTTTTCTACACTTCTCCTCAGTATAAATTTTAACTGTGCCAAATTTCATACTCTTTCGACCGTATAGTTTTCGTCAATAGATTATTATTACTATAATATATATATTCTATAACGAAAAACATAAACTGAACAGATTACTCATGGATAGGTATATATGAAGTTATATACACATATGAAGTTTATGTAGCGTATAAAAAAAATTAACAAAAATTATTTTAATTAAAATTGAAATTCATTAATAGAAAAGATTATTCAATGAATATTATTTGCTCAATATTCCTCTTTATATCCAGCAATGGATTTTCCCCTATATTCCATTTTGTTCTTAAGAAGTAATAATAATTTATCCCTGTACTGACTTTCTCTGCATACTTTTGTTACCTGCCACTATATTAATTACCATAACTTAAGTTAACCTCGAAATTCCAGTACGATTACACAAATGATTATTCGGTTTACACCAGAACGCACTTCAGGCTTGTTGCGTAGACTCTCGTAGAATCTAGATCCGCCACTTCCTTTAATTAATTCAATTTCCGCGACACGTAGCCACATAGCACTATTTCATTTTGGATTACGCTAAACAACTACAGAATGAAGTTACAACATCACTTAAAAATGTGTACAGGACTTTAAATACAAAGCCGGTCACATAACGCGCATAGTCCTTTGTACCTTTCTCATAGGTTTGCTCCTTGTGTTGCCGACTGTGAAAGTAAATTCCGACAAATTTAGGGAATGCGTATAATGAATCTGTGAGATAGTCCTAATAACAATGTGTATCTATTTTTCATATGACATTGTACATGCTCTTGCTAGCTAACCAGTCGGGTAAATACATTCGTAAAAACTGATGTTATTTTAAAGGTAAAATTTATTTGTTTCCAAATTCTGATATTGTATATGTGTTTTAGACTATATAGAGAGCCTAAACACTAAGCGACTAAAGCAATCGACCTGTATCGTTTATTTACAAAAATTATTTCTCAGATGGAATTAAGTTTTGCCTATCACTACTATAACTGCACCGGGGACTTAGCGTATACTTGTGGGATGACCCACTTGGCAACGTGGCAGTAAGTGATATAGCCGATTGAAATTATTTTCTCCAAAGGAAAACTGCACAAGGCGGAGTAATGTGATCGGTTTACTTGTCCTATAGCGCTGAGCAGAGTTGATTTGGTCTCCACTTGTGACTATATTTTGTGCGACCCACTTATTGTACCTCCGACTGCCCCAGTGGCGTAGTGGTAGCGTATGTTAATGCTGTGTTAGAGGTCTCGGGTTCGATTCCTGAGTCGGACCAAATGTTTGCATGATCTGCAAATATTTGTTTCGGAGCTTGGGTATTTTCTTTGTATAATATGTATGTATTTACGAAAAAGTATATATGTGTTTCTATCAGTTGTCTAGTACCCATAGTATAAGCTCTGCTTACTTTGGGACTGACTAGATGGCGTTGTGTGTTAAAATATCCGAAATATTTTTGTTCTGATTCTGGATGTCATATGTATCCATCCCACAAATATGTGAAGTTCTTATAATGATCCAGGATTGGATTTTAAATGTATTTTGTTAACGTATAAATATATATATTTCTTGGAAGGCTTAATCACAGAATACTTGATGTTTAGATTAATATTGGGAAACAAAGTGAGAAACTACACATAGTAGGTGCCTGTTTTATGTTAAGTTACTTTCAAGTTTCTAGAAAAACACATAATATAAACATACATAAAAATATATACCGAGGGTGTTATAAATATTGGTTAGAAAGTTTATTCATTACAGCCTATCAAAACACACAAAAACTCAATAAAGTGAAAGACGTGACATTTATCTTTTGAATAACTATCTGACCATCGAATTGATTGTTATTGGCAATCGGTATTGAAGACTCTTTCAAAGAATTTCAAGATATTAAATTTGGTTATTTTCCTCTTTTGTTCATTCATTAGCTGAATAAAAAGATTTCAAAACATGGATTGTTTTTCTTATTTTTTTTATTATCTTTATTTAGTGGAGGACGTCCACAGGCCAGGTGGAGCAATTATTTGCGCAGGACGGCTAGCAGGAGCTGGATGCGAGAAGCCATAGATCGAACTAAGTGGCATGAAATTGGAGAGGCATATGCCCAGCAGTGGACTGCGATAGGCTGGTGATGATGATGAATCTTTATTTATTTTGAGACTTTTGTTATAAAATAATATGTTAGCCCCATCGTGGCTTATTCTACAATACAAACAAACTTGGAGACAAAGGAAGTTATTGTTGAGCAAATATCTCAAATAGGTCTAATGCCGCATTTGTATTAAGATTACTTAAAATAGAAATGAAAAGTCCTGCATCGTAAGCATTAAAATTATATTTGCACATCAACGAGTTCCTTTGGTTTCGGTATTTAACAAAATCAACTAACAAGTGTTCGAAATCATCAAAGACTCCGCAAGTTTCACAATTTGGCGTATCAACTTTTTTCATAAGATGTCCAAACTTTGCAGATGGATAGTTCCCTGAACGCAGTCTGTGTGCTATAACAATTACCTTTTTTATTGTCTTACTATTAAGAAACCATACTATCCTAGATGGCTGTTGTTGAATGTTTTTATACCAGATGCCTTTTTTCTTACTTATTTCATCAATATATTCTTTGAAATGACTATAACATAGAAGTTTGATGTTGCTTAAGTATTCAGAGTTAGATTTTTTAATCGCATAGTTGATTCCATCTGTACATGCTAGCTTAGCTAACAAATCAGCCTGCTCGTTATTTCGGAGATCAACATAAGAAGGCATCCATTACAATCTCAAAGACTTACCAGATGAATTGAATTCATAAATTTGCTTTAGCACTGCATACGCTATCGGTGCACCTCTAATACCAAAGGCGCATCGAGCGAGAGAGAGTTTTTCTTATTCTTCACAGATTTATTAAGATATCATGTTTGATGAATAACATCTCTGGTAAAAGAAAGCGATGGTTACCTCAGGCATAAAATATTTAGCCAATCCATAAAAATAGAACGTATGTGTATTAAATATACTATTACTATTTAATTATGTTTTTTACCCCATTCACTTCAGTGGGACTAAAAGGTGAATATTTTCCTAAAGTAGTTTGTCAAAATAAAATTATAATTTAAGAAGTTTTGAACCAAGAAATTTATGTAAACCACGCCTGGCTCGAGAACTCCATGCATTTTTTAAAACAATTAATTACTAATATGCTTTTTGTATCTTCTAATTTCACATTGTTGCAGGAGTATTTCTCTATGGAAGTTTAGATAAGAGTATACTGAATTAATTATAGCAAACGTCCAATTTATTATTTACGGTTGGACAGGTTTATCCGTAAATAGCTTTCAATTGAGACTCAAATTTGTAACTGAGGACGAAATATTACTCAAAATTTAAGAAATATAGCCAATAAGCTGAATTCACCTAAGACCTGAAATCTCTTTGATAAATTCTCGTAGTATTTGAAATTTATTTCGGAATTGGTCGCATTTACTTGTCCTGTAACAATCTTGGAATCAAATACGAATTGAAAATTTCTCAGTAGATATTATAGTGACAAAAAGCCTATTAAATGGCTTAAAAATTGTGAACGAAAAATATTTGGACATATATATGTTATTTTGAATCTGCAATATCATCAAGCAGTGTTTTTTTAAGATTGCGTTAGTAATACATATTTTTTGAATGCAATTGCAATTGATTTGTTGTTATTTTGGAAGAGTTTCGTTTCATATCTCCTAAAATCATCATTAGATCTATATGAGATTGAAAGTGTTACTTTTTTTATGGTATAGCTGGCAAATGAGCAGACGTATCGCCTGATGGTAAGCGATTGCCGCCGCTCATGGACACCCGCAACACCAGAGGCGTCACAAGTGCGTTACCGGCCTTTTAAGAAGGAGTACGCTCTTTTCTTGAAGTTTTGAAGGTCGTATTGGTCCGGGAATACCGCAAGCGACAGTTCGTTCAACGGCTTTGTTGTGCGAGGAAGAAAGTTCCTTGAAAAGCGCACAGTTGTGGACTGCTAACCATCAATATAATGGGGATGTAATTTCTGTCATGAAGGACGATGACTACTTTGGCACCCCATGGTAGCGGAGTACTTCCCTGATGCAGCTGAATGGCAGACTATTAAGGGCGTTGGCGATGTCTAACAACACCGCCAACATCGCGCCGCCACAGCTCACCGCCTCCTCAGTCACGGCCCTCAGGCGCATCACGGCATCGACCGTCGGACGCCCCTCTCGGAACCCGAATTGAGCGTCCGACAGGTCGGGGCCCACCTCGCCGAGGTGCCGGACGATGTGGGCAGAGAGCACCCTCTCGAACAACTTGCCCGCCTCGTCCAGCAACACGATGGGCCTGTAGGCCGCGACCGAATCGGCAGGCCATCCCGGCTTATTCAGCAGGACCAGCTGCCCGCTCTGCCAGCACTCAGAGAAGCGTCCGGACACAAGGCTAGCGTCCAACACCTCCCTGAGGCGGTTCGACATGTGGTCAAGGGCTCGGGCCATCACTCAGGCTGGTAACCCGTCCGGTCCGGGGGCGGTGTTCTTGGATCGGACCTCCAGAACAGCGGCCCCTACTTCCGATTCCCTGACGGGCGGAACGTCGACCTCAATGCCCCCGTCGTCTTCGACCAAACTGGCCATCGATGGGGGTGTGTGTTCCGCTCGCTGCGGGAATAGGCCCTCGACCACTTCCTGCAGGAAGCTAACTAAATAATCCTGCACCAGCTTTGAATGAAACCTGTCCATCCAAAGGTTGCCTGCAAGAAATTGCAATGAGGAATAAGGCCACCCTTTGTATATCTCATTTTCATTCTTTGTTTTTTTTTAATTTTTAGGATTGTATATTGTGTGTAAACCTTGATGTACAAATAAAGTATTATTTACTTATCTAATGGTCAATATATAAACTGGGTAACATACACCATCAATGACCATTACCCCTCCAAAAAGCCTTTACATTATCAAATAGTGTTCTTTGACTTGCTTTTTGAAGACTTGCAGAGATTTAGCTTGTCTGATTGCCTCGGGCAATGTGAACTTTGTAAGAATTCAAAACATTGTTTGAGATAGGTGGCGAATGTGGAAGAAATAGAGTACTGTATAGAATGGAGAGAATGTGAATATTACGGCGAAGACGGAAAGGTAACCATTAGAGCTTAACGCGATATTCGGAAAGAAAGAAAGAAGAACCAAATTTGAACCTTATGCAGACATTTTGGAAGCGCTCAAGTTTGTTCAGTTTTTCTTCATTAAGATCTATATAGCGCCTAACGTCACCAAAGTCAAGGGCAGGAAGGCATTGTGCTAGGGCAATTTCCGTGTTAGTGGGAAGAAAGTTACCAAGTCTTCGCAGTGATCCCGCTGTAGCAAATAATTTACGGCTAACTTCACTAATTTGGGGGGCCCAGGGCATATACTTATCCATATAGATTCCAAGGTATATGGGATATATTACATTAAATATCACAAGATACGGCAGAAAATTGATGCCAATTTATTGCGGAGTTCATTCTACGACTACTTATTACAATTACCTGTTTTACTTGGATTGAGTTTTAATTCACACTCCTTACTCCAATTGCAAATCTGTATCAGATCTCTGTTTATATCATCAATACCATTAGATATTTTAGCTAGAGAAGGAAGTAATCGATCAGTGATGGAGTTGATATAAACTGCGAAGAGTAATGGGGATAGCACGCCGCCCTGATGTATACTTACAAGTGTAGTACACCAAGAGTTCAATACAAATACGCTGCTGTCGACCATACAGGTAGCTATGAAACCAGTCAATTGTTGATGGAGATATGTTAAGAGAGGGCAATTTTTCAAGTAAGATATCAAAATCAACGGTATTGAAAGTGTTGCTAAAATCGAGTAAGGTAAGAACCGTTAACATTTTTAGGTAATATGAATGAGTGCGGTGGCAGTGCAATGACCAGGACGAAAACCTGATTAGAGAGGATTCCAGAGGCAATTTCTTGAGAGGAATGTGCTTTGCTGCATGTGAATAAGACGTTCGAGGAATTCAGAGAAGAAGGGGAGAATGGATATTGGACGATAATCTGTAAGAGAAGAAGTATTAGATTTTTCAGGGAGAAGAATGATTTGAGCCATTTGGCTGATTCAGAATAATTTTGCAGATTCGTCTTTAAATAAGGGAGTTATACCAGAACATGCAAACATATAACTGAACATATAAACATCTGAATTAAGAATCTCTTTTGTTTTGAAATCGTTTAAAACAATTTTTGTAGAGTAACATTAAGTTTCCCATATAGTGTTTCTATGGAAGCACTGAGAAGACGGGTGCCTCCTTGGTGCCTCAGCATATTTAAGTTCCACCATTAATAGTTTTTCTGGTACCATTGCAAGCGATCTGGTTGCTACACCCTTTCATGTTTTTATTTCTACTAATATTGAAAACTTCATAAGGATGGATGTTTTTAACTCTTTCGCGTAAAAATAACTAAACGTCTCTGGATAAAATTTGGCGTAGAACTAGATTAAGGTCTTGAATAGCACATAGGCTACTGTTTACCCCAAATAATGTAGTGTTCCCGTGGGATCAGTAAAGAACAGCAACAACTACGGGTAACACTGGGTACCATTATTTATTTGTGTAGGAATGTGTCTAGCGCTGACTTTGAACTAGAGTACTAGCGTAGAGTACGAGTGTATGATCAGTATACTGCAGGCAATAATCGAAACGACAGTAGTTCTATATTAAGAAAACAAACGTGTTCAGGCATTTGTATATGTTTATGTAACATAATTAGGTCTGTATTATTTACTGAACAACAGCATCATCATCTACAGACTTTATTAGTCGAGTGAAAGATATAGGTATAAAAGATATAATTGATAACTTTGAATTTTAGCTATTTTAAGAATGTCAATAGATATATATGTTACTGCAAAAGCAAGCTAAAGTCAGTAAATTCCAAGATTTCGTCGTCGTCATCATCAACAACCCACAACATCCTATTGCTGGGTTCGGGTCACCTCTCAAGAGAGGGTTAATACCGTCTTTTCCCGCGCTGACTGAATTGTAAAAGTCTAAATCTTGCCACAAAAATCCTACATTCCAAACTTTTACTACCATTTTCTTGGCAAATCTTAAGATGCGCGTCTATAACACGATAGACTACGCAATAAAGATATCCTTACATGCCTACAAATACAGAAGAATATATAATTATTATGTAAACAAAGCGGCGGCTCTACTGAAAGGTATGTATAACATATTTACTGAATTTGATCATAGTAACAACAGAATTAAGTATCACTTCTAACAACAAACTTACCTCTGAAAAAAAAAGTATAGCTTTGGAATGGCCTCAAAATCCCGAGTGATGTATGCAAATTAGTTAGGAAACTTCTGCTTCCCCCACGAGACTGACCGGTCGACTGAATTCAACCATGCTTTATTTAAACGTGGCTCGTCAAGGTGAATTTTGACCTAGCTTAGCCAAACGAACATCAGTCTTATAGCAATGGCATTAAGTACAAAATCAAAATTTCAGTATCGATATGGATGTATTTAGTTTCAATACACGAAACAATACTAAATGAATTTTAACTTAGGGAAATTTTATCATTGAAATGATCATCTTACTTCGAAACTCAAACAAAAATAAAAGTGTTTGATTAAAATTGTTAGTTGTCACTACTACTGCTAAGAACATTTTTATATATTAAAGGTTAGGTTTTTCTTGTTTGACTTGCTTCGACAGCGACATGAACTCTCAGACAGTCTATTCGTCAGGTTTGTCTTAGCACCACTTTGTCAATCGTCACGCGCATATAAAACTGTGGACATTTAATAAATATGAGTAACTACTGCTACTCATATAAATCAAATAATTAACTGTATCGGTCATAGCATTCCAATTATTTATATTCGTACATCAGAAAAAATTGAAAATTTATTGAAATTATTTAATTTACCAATGCTAGTTTGTGAGTCCTTACCTAGCGAGTGGGCACTTAATATAGATTTTTTTTTCTCCTAACTGTGTAAAGTTATTAGAATGCCATATGTAAAAGCTTTAGGGTGAAGTATTGCTGATGCTATATCAAAATACATATTTATATTTACACATTAAAGTAAGATTATTACAATTGTGACCAGAGATGAAAAGATAGTTATAGACCTGAAGAAAACAAAATATAGCATTTTTTGTTTTAATATATATTACTTTGTTGTATTTTATGAATACAATTTTACTAAGCCGAGCCGTTTTCACTTAGTCATAACATTGAAAAGATGGAAAAATAAAATGAATCGTTATTAACATCTTGAATCAATGCTCTATAACCTAGATAATAAGAAAAGACAATTCTGTCTCTATAAAAGCACATTATTATGAAGCATGATAAAAAGAAAATAATGCATTGTGTTAAAGAATCCGCTTCTAGAATGTTTTCATTTATTTGTATAAATTTAACTTAAAAAGCGGTAAATAAAAATACACTAAAATGCGATTATGATTAATGAATCGAAAATTTATTTTGGTTTTTATAATAACATGCGTTTAAATGAAGTCAGTGCCCTCAAATACTCTGACAGATAGTTCAACCTTCGAATTCAGTTTACCTTCATGGTCTGATGCCAGTTGCTCCGTGGAAAAATTGATATTGAAGTAAAACTAGTTTCATAAGTAGCCGACCCCAAATAATCTTAGGAATAATAAAGGCTAAGAAGAAGAATGTGTGTAATTAAATTAAGTCACTTTATTGAACATTTTATGCTAGTCTGGTTTTCGAAAGAAAGGTCACTCTTTTCTAACAAAACGGTTTTACTAAATTGACGTGTTTATAAGGAAGCGAATAGTGTTTGTGTAGAGGACGACTATTGCCTCTTTCGCCTTTATTATGGTGAGTGATCTAAAGCTTTCAATGTTCCCCCCCCCCCCCTTCTGCCTTCCTCCACACAAGGCAACACGTGCAGACCTTCGAAGTCATCTTTTTAGAGTGCGAGAGCGTGTGTCTAACACGCTCTCGGACGCAACTTTTCGATTCTTCCTTCTGTGAAAACCTGGAACTCACTACCACCGTTCGTATTTTCCTTCCATCATGATTCAGGGTCCTTTAAGCTTTGCATGAAAAAGCCACTCAGTAGGCCGCCACAGTGTGGATCACCAAGCTGCACTGTTTGCATTGGTAATAAGAATGGTGACCACCACTCTTGAATTCTGCTCATGCTTTCTATCATCTTAAAATTCATCTTGGTAGCTTGACTATAAATAACTCCACTCACATAACTTTATTAATAATTATGTTAATTACCTACATAATTTCTATAAATTTAGATAAACACAATCGTACAAAGTTGGCCTCTAATTAGAACTTATAGGGTGAAAGTAAACGTACACAACATTACTTAGTGTTATATTCATAAATTATGTTTATGGTTGTTCAAGGCATAATTCCGTTATCGGTGTATTATTCCATCATCAGCAGAATAAAAACAAAGTTACCGAATGTTTGTGAATACTGTAGAGTATGGTCTAATCTTGTTCGTAACAAGCAATTACTTATTCGTAATTTTATTTTACATTTATTGTAGTTTTTGAATTCATGTTAGATACATTTGCCACTATTTATATTTAACTGAAAATACGCTACATATATAAAGAAAAAAACGCAAGGTAACTTGAGATAAGTCTTAAAATATCAGAATTTTGTGCCAGCGAAGGCACTTATTGCAGTGTAAGGCTATATAGTCTGTTATTCCACGTAAAAGGCAGTCTCCGGTGCGGAAAGCTTTGCAAACATCATAGTCAAACAAAACATTCTGTACATAGTGAGAATTCCCAGACGGCGTTAAAGTAGCAGACTGTGACATATACTCCAATTGCTGGCGATTTATACCCTCTTGCTCTTGTACATTGGAAGAAAATTAAATTCTCTTGTAATTTGCATAGTGCTCATGAGTCATTGGCCTAGTATTCGGCTTATGTGTCTAGTTTTGAACTTGTGCGAAGTTTCAATGTATCAGCTTATCCTTAAAGATTTTTATGTGGCCATTTATTTGTGACTGCTAAGTTACAGGCTCACCTCAAAAATCATCAGATGACCCGATTGCTTGTGTGCAAATACAAAAAGTTTATAAAAATATTTTGCCGTGGATTAGGAATTCACAGCGGCACTATCTCTAAGGATTACAAGATATATTTAACGTTTCGTGAAAGATAATTGTGGGAAAATCTATGCAGCATAACCTCACTGCAAAAAGAATGAAAAGTAGAAACCCAAGCAATCAGGCCAGTTCGTGCGCCCAAGGTGGTTTAGTATACCTAGTTTGTTGCCTTATCGACTCTTAAACTCACATCTATGAAACGCAATTGATAAACACATTAGATATAAATGTGTTCCATATTTTAATAGTATAATAATAATAATAATAATAGTAATAATAATAATAATAATAATAATAATAATAATAATAATAATAATAATAATAATAATAATAATAATAATAATAATAATAATAATAATAATAAACAGAGTTGGGGACGAACCTTNATTTATTATTATTTACCTAATAATAATAAAACTAGCAACACCGCAAGCAGTAAGATTTATTTATACATTATTTTTTCTCAATTTTAAATTAATTTTAATACATTTTAATCAAAATGAAACGTCTCCAACCAAAAATAATTAAATAAAATGGGTAAAAGTTCTGAAAATAAGATCATTACACGATTAAAATCAAAAAACATCACAAAGAAATATCTACGATATGACATGACGTTAAACGTCATGTCAGTAATATAATAATTTTATAAGAATTTCCGACAAATGCTAACAAGAGCTAGATCAAGAGCACTTACAACACCTTCGGACTTGTCGCTAAGCTCCGCCTTACCGTCTTCGGAAGCAAGATTATAAGTACCAACTATTGCAGAGGAGTCGAGCTCTATATCAAGTGACGAGTTTTTCTCTCCGCCGACGTCGCCAACACCTGTGCATCGGCTGGGGAGATGCCGGCCACCAGAAAGCTTGGGACCCCGAGGACCACTGACCTCGAATAGGGCCCCCGCTACCGGTGGTAATGTGCACCGCATGAAGTGGACTTATGCAATTAATGAGAATGTCATGCGGGCATATTTTCGGGCCACAGAGTTGGGGACGAACCTTACTGCGTACCGTGCTCGACTAGTCTTTCTGTTTCAGAAGCTTGAGCCAACTGTCAACGTCTCGGCACAGCGATTGTTGGATCAAGTACGAGCTATACAGCGATGTCACCTGCTGGATGATGCCGTACTTGAGAGGAGGTCTTTAGGTTTTTCACAGTCCTTAGGAATACCAGAATCTAACATGAAGCAAACGTTGCAGGAACGCTTCTTTGGCCGCGTGAAAAATATACTAAAAAGTTTTTTATCAGGGGGTAAAAAGGTGCGAGCCTTTAATGGTTGGGTCATGCCGATTCTGATGTATTCCTTTGGAATACTTAGATGGACTCAGACCGAATTAGATGCCCTTGATAGGAGAGTACGTACACTGCTGACTGCATTTCGAATGCACCACCCACGTTCATCGGTTATGAGATTGTATATCCCACGAAAGTGTGGGGGTCGTGGACTATTGAATATCAAGACCCTGCACAATCGTGAGATATACAATCTTAGAGATTATTTTCAACGTACTGATGTGGGAGCGCATCGCAGTGTGGTTACAGTGGATACTGGGTTCACTCCACTCGCTCTGGCTAAAGAGAATTGGCGCAAACCTGTAGTACTTAATACTAATGATCGCAGGGAGGTATGGAAGGGCAATGAACTCCATGCCCGGTTTTATCGGGCTCTTAATGGGTCCGATATAGACTTCAAAGCGTCGACCTCCTGGCTACGGTATGGTATCTCTTCGGAGAAACCAAAGGTTTTGTTTGTGCGATTATGGACGAAGTTATCATGACGAATAACTATCGGAAGTATATCGTAACTAAACTAAAAAACTAAAAAGAATGTTACGGTTGATATATGTCGGGCATGTCACCGTCCCGGAGAATCTATTAGGCATATTATTTCTGGTTGTTCTCGTCTTGCTAACGGTGAATATTTGCACAGACACAACCAAGTAGCCAGGATAGTACATCAACAGCTTGACCTCAAATACAAACAAGAGCTCACGTTAGATAGTTGGATCAAGGGTCTGATGCAGACGGGCAACCTGCGAGGTGGCGACGTTACGCGTGTGCCGTACGTCGCCCACATTGAGAGGTCTTAACATCTAGAGACGGTGCCCACTTCAGTGCGAGCAAGCGCTGGTCCGGATGGCGTAAGAAAGTGGTTCCCGGATTTCTCCCGGCTCAGGCGCAGAGTGGCACACCGTGGTGGTTTAGTGGGTAGTCTGGCTGGAGTTAGTCAGGAGTCCCACACAAAGCGAGCCCCCTGTCCCCGCGGGGAGGGGAGCGAAGTGCGTAGAGGTATTTCACCACGTAAAAAAAAAGAAGGGTCTGATGCAGAAGGCAGTCCTTCTTGACACGGCTCGTATTGTCAGGAGGTTCCTTTCTTTGGAGCCCTTACCACCGGTTTCTTGGTCCCTGTACCCGAAGTCGGTGGTCTGCTATTTTTTATATTTTTAAATATATACTAGTTTTTTTATGCATTTAAAAATATAATTAATATGTATAAATAAGTAATAAGGAGAATAATAATAATAATTCTTTATTGATATAATACCAACTACACGATAATACAATTGGTTTTTTATAACTAGATATGTGTTATGTTATACTCTTGAATTGGGTGTCTACAGTATGGCTATGATCACTAACGTCGTAACTAGGCCGAACCTGTATTTCAGACGTCAGTTTCTTCCCAGGTTTTAACTAATCGAAAAAAACAGATGCATTGTGGGCAAGGTGGGCAAACTCACATAGTATACATACATATGTTAGCCTGTTCTAAGTATAGTTCTCAGAATAATAAATCCAACGTACCGATTTATATCGATACATAGGTATCACAACAACGTCAAACAAACATATATCACAATGCAATATACATCACAACAGTCACTTGTAATTGAAAAACGAAAAATAATACAGAAAAAAATTAACAATAAAAAAAAAAACAATAGTGATTTGTTAACACTTCTAAACATGGCAGGTATTTCAGCGTTTATAATCAATGATCCCGACATTAAGTCAGGTAATCTATATAATTACAGCCTATCCCAGTGATTACTTCACTCTTATACCCTAGGAAATGTATTTAAATAAGTTTCAGATTTAGATTTCGAACTAGACATATTGTACTTAAATGTGAGTAGACCCAACATAGAATGCTTGTGCAGAAGCAAAATATACCGCACCGTCTATAAAGAGACCAAATGAGTGTGAGGCAACCACTACCAATACGAATTTAAGACTTTTATCAAATTTAAAAGATTGTTTTTAATGTGTTAAGGTTCCTTTTTTGTTTTATTTTTGTTACTTACATAAATTTGTAAACATACTAAGTATACTACTAAGTTTGTATAATGTAAACTTCCTTTTCAAAGTTCAGCTAAATTGTCTTAAATACTTTAAGAATTTGCGTTATCAAACATGTTTTAATTATGCTTTGTAAATAAAGTAACAGGTCCTGTAAAGTTTCAGCTTTTGGTAACATTATATTATTCTGATTCAATGTGAGTCAATTTACAAGATAATACGTAGTATTTAAGTATAGGAATCTTCATTACATGATCTTTTTAGATCTAAGTTATTATTGAGGCAATTTATTAGATAGATGCCAATTACCAAGTACCTCTAATATCAAATAATTTTTCTGTTTTATAAATTTATCCCGTGGGAGAGCCACGCTTCGGCATGAATGGGCCGGCTCGACCGGGGTGATACCACGGCTTCACAGAAAATCGGTGTGTAACAGCGCTTACGCTGTGTTTCATCGAGTGAGTGAGGATACCGGAGGCCCGTACCCCAATCCCTCCCCCTATCCCCGTCCTCATCCTCCAAAGTCCGGCAACGCACTTGTGACACCTCTGGTGTTACGGTTTTACACAAAGTAACTAGTGGACTTATTCTAAACCCGTTCTAACATGTCAATATATTTTGCTTCATGCGGAGCCCAAATGACTGTATTATGGTTCAGGTGGCTGCGGACTTAAACGTAAAACCATGAGCCTGTCTTAGAACAAAACCAAGGCTTCTGTAGGCTTTTACATATATTCATTATATGATCATAAAACTCATAATCCATATTAATATACAATTCAAATCAATATATAATTATCATTGTCTGCCACGCAAAGAGGAAGGATAATAGAACCAAATTGTGAGGAACTGTTATAAGTAATTGTGGAGGGCGAACGTTTAACCACCTAACTAGTGATGTTCTGAAGGACGACCGTGTGATTAGCACCAAATGTGGGTGAAGCAAAAGAGGTGTTTCAGAACCAAAGTAAGTAGAGATCAACTATCTTTGCCTGGGTAACGGTACCCGGTATAGGGCCACTATACTTACGTTAGCTGAAAAAGTTTACATTTTGAAAGAATAAATAACGTTTGCCAAGGTGGGTTTTAAGTTTTTTAGTTTAGGATTTTCCGTGCTTAATTTGTATGGTTTTAAGTACTCATTTTAAATTGAGGAGTAAACATCTATAACAGTGAGACAGATAGGTACAGACAGAGTTATTTTTCAATTTATTGCATTAGTATGGCTACTGCTAAAATCTTGTATTTGAATTAAAACCAAAACACCATAAAATTCAATCGATCAGGCGATACATAAGACCTACGGTAACCAAGAAGAAAAAGAAAAGAAATCCTTATTTTCTTATGATATCAGAATCAAGGGCGGTCGCGCCCTGACAGCTAACCTTTAGATACTCATTGAACTAAGCTATGGGCTTAATAAGAATACCTTGTCAGTTATGTCGGCAATTTCCTGTTATTCGTTTCAGTTACAGCTCTATTTCAGTACTAGTAAACTTGTCTGGCATTTCAGATAATGTTCTACTAGCTTCCAATTAAAAATGTCTCTTCTTGAACCACTTCTGTTGAACATTGGACATTAATAGCCACTATATGGCTCTTTAAAGTGGAATCTCTTTTGGAAGAAGCTTAACTTGTTAGTTTGGTGACACATCAGTCGCAGCCCAGGTTACAAATTTTCAAAGAGCAGTGAGCTTGGGCGCCAGGGTATGTCTCTGGTGCTTTCTACATCATCACCGTCATCATCATCATCCTATCGCAGTCCACTGCTGGACATAGGCCTCTCCAATTGCACGCCACTTAGTCCAATCCTCGGTTTTTCGCATCCAGCTCCTACCAGCCGTATTGCGCAAATCATCACTCCACCTGGTTTTTGGACCTCTTACTTCTACATGGGTGGACTCCGTAGAGGATGGTTCGGATCGTTAGAGGATGTTGGTGGTTTAATCACTAAAATTCAACAAACAACTGATATAATCAAAGAGTTCACCGAAAATTAACAAGACTGCCATTTTCTACCTTAGTAATTATTTGAGTATTTTATTTTTTATTTTATTTATTAACACTTAATGTACATATTGTACAAAGGTGAACCTTATTCCTTGAGGCATTCTCTTCCAGTCAACCTTTAGATGATGTAGAAATGAGATGTGGTAGGTGCAAAGAAATTTAATTTTGTAAGTAAGAGATAAACCTACATTAAATATAAATATAATTAGGCTTTGTGCAAGAGCACGGTCGATATACAGAACAATATGAAGGGGTCACTAACAATGATATATAGTTTTATATAAATCAATATACCTAAATTATTTAATGGGATCGTTAAATCAATATTTTCTATAACTAGAGATAAGTTAGCTTTAATCTCCTTAGACGAGGTAAAGTACACGTCATACGACTGAATTAGATCACTCGGGTTAGCTTAGGTCAATACAATTACATCTAATTGGTTGGACGGGTGGGTATCATTAAGCTCATTCTTACTGGCCATATGTCATCAGTATACAAATTCGGGTCTCGTCTTAGTGTCGTCTGTTAATATAAAATTAATATGAGTGCTCGTGTTTTGTGAATTGAATGTGGACCTATTTCATTTTGTGTCAGGTTCTGACAGGTAAAGAAATTTTATATACAAGTGAAAAGCTTTGCTGATGATAACGTAGGTATTATTTGACTCAAAACTTTTCTTATGTACCCTACTTGGATTATGAATCTGCTTTATCAATTATATCTTTGAACTGAATTATCTCTAAATTTTTAACTTATTTACTGTTTGAACTATTAAAAGTAAATAAACCTAAACTTCGTTGAAGATTAAGAAATGACTTTAATGCGCATACGCATGCTAGCAGTTCTGAAGATAAAGTCATATTTTATTTCGATGTATATTGTTATTTACCAATTGTCGTCTTTTAGTGACATGGAGAAAAGGAAAATACACAAAAATATTTTATTCCGTAAAATACTCAAAGTCAATACTCAGAGATGTAGTGAGCTCTTTGGCATACTTTTTCATATTGCACTCGAAACTAATAAAAGTCGTGTCACCATTAATTTACTACCAACGTGATACTTTTTGAATTATACGCGCGTTTTTTGTAAAGGCTACAACTAACTTAAATATTAAATTTAAAAATAATTAAAATTTTGAAATATATCACTATAGTATTTATTTATTAATATTATTAAAGACAACTCCCGCATTAGGAATAAAATTTCTGTGTCGCGGGGATCCTTACAAATATACATGAATCGTACACAAAGTAAACCCAGACTTAATACAACAATTTATAGATCACACAAAGTGTTGTTCCATGTAGGATTTGAACCCACAATACTTGGCGCAGTAGGCCAACCGTGTAGTCATTATTAAGACATAATTACACCGTTATTGATTATATTTATGTATGTCTTATTGCGATAATTTTGAAATGAAATAAAAATATATAGAATATGAATTTTATTGTAAGTGTTGTAAAGTTATTGGCAGACATCACTTTAGGTTCGAAACTTCAAAGATTTTCTTAATATATCTAATTTGACGTGTGACATGTATTATTCAATGATAAGTAATATTAAACTTTCAAAGAAGTATACTGAGTAGGCTGTCAGATTCATTCACTATTTAGATTTGAACTGACTTTTACAATGCAATGTAAATTGAATTTTGTTGCGTTATATAACTATCTAGTACTACTACTAGTAAGATCTTTTATATAAATTCAAGATAAGCAATAAATAAATACTTGATTAAAACAGAATGCAAAATGCTTGTTAAATTAAATCGACAAGATCGCGAAGGTTCGTTGTAAGAGTAAGGAAAATCCACAAAGAAATTACAAAGTGCTGTCGCATCGATCAATGTAAGTAAAAGCATAAATTACATTCCAGCAAAGTAATTAAAGTGAAAATCAATACATAGGTACTTCACAACTTTTCAATTACACGATGAGAATGTTTGAACACTTAAACTTAACGCTTATTATTGGAGATACCTTGTTTTGATTTTGAAGACATAAGATTTGTAAAAGCTTTTATTTAAATTGCAAGGCTTATTTTGGGTATGAGTTTTTTTTATTGCCTCTGTAGCGCAGTGGTGGTGGCGATTTCTGTGCTTAAGATCTTGAGTGTTTATTTGATCTGCAAATATCGGTTTCGGAGTTTGGGTGTTTTCAACTTATAACATGTCTATGCTAGCAAGAAAAACCGTAAATATATTTATACCAGTGGTTTAGTATCCACAGCACAAGCTCTGCTTAGTTTAGGACAAGACGGCGTTGTGTATGCGATCTAAACTATTACCGTGTCGTAATTAGCACGACATGGTATAATTATTACCATGTCGTGCTAATTACGGTTTGGTCCGTTCAGTTTAACACAGTTTCTGGATGAGAAAGTATTTTATTTGGCCGTCCTATGCGATATGCATCAGAGTCATGTTAAAAAGAAATAAATCATATCCACTTCTCAGTTTGACTTCACAATCCAGTCGGTGGAGTGGTTAAGTAGTTACCTTGCCGCTTTCTGCAATGCTGCCTATTGTGGATATTGCTTGCCATATGGGACGCGACTTCATGTGGTCCACAAATTATTGTTCCGGGTCTTGATGTTATTTGTGCAAAATTCATGGATAAATTCTTTTTTTTTTTTGTATGTAACAGTAATAAAATCAATAATAAAAGCAGTTGTTTCATTTAATGAAATTAAAATACGCTTCGTGAGTTTGGCTTTTAGTTCTTCGTCTTAAATATACACAAACGCACCCAAAACAAACAATACCACATGTCATGGGAACGGATTACTGGGAATCCAATACAGGCTTGCGGTTACAAGCGGCTTTGCTCAAGATCGAAGAATACCTACAGTAAGAACACAAAACCACGTCTAATTATAAAGCTTAAGTGCTCTCTGTACCTTAAAGGAGTCTAAGATCGATAATTTAGTTATATATTTATTCAACTATATTGTATTGATATTTACACCATTAGAACAACTTAAATCTGAACATTGCGTTTGATCCTCAATTGCAACTTATGATATACACCATTGATGTCCATTTATACATATTTATTTTGGGGTTGTCAAATATATTTTTTTTTCTGTATTTTATGCACATAGTAAAAAACGGTACAATAGGAACAGTCACACTGAGAATACTGTTTCGTCTTTGTGTAGTAATACAGCCGGCGTACCACAGCACGGCGTGCTCTTTACCCTACTTTTTTCTGTTTTTATCAACGACATCACTAACGATCTGTCTTCTTCCTACCACCTATATGCGGATGATCTCCATATTTGTACCAGGACATCACCGATTACTCTGGTTGATGCAGTTAGTATTATTAATGCTGACCTGGATAAAATAAGTAAGTGGAGCAAAGGCTACGGTCTAAAAATTAACCCAAGTAAGACCCAGGTTATTGTTATTGGAAGCTCTCGAATGGTCACCAAAGTTGATTGTACAAACTTGTCAAAAATAATTTGCAATAATAGACCTATTCCATTTAGAGACAAAGTAAAGAACTTGGGGATTTACATTGACGGTACCTTGTCCTGGGGTCCTACAGGAGCTGAGTCGTAAAATGTTCGCTGCTGCGGGTCTTTGCGCAGACTACGCAATTTTCTTCTTATTTCGTTACTTGTGTAAACCCCCACCGGGGCATACGGCAGGGTAATGTGTCGGAATTCAACCGACTTAAACCACGGTGTGCCATTCTGCGCCTGAGATGGGAGATATCCGGGAACCGCTTTCTTACGTCATCCGGACCCCTCCCAGCGCCTGCCCGCACTGAAGCGGGCTCCGTCGTTTGATGGTAAAACTCTCAATGTAGACGACGTATGGCACACGCGTAACGTCGCCCCCTCGCGGCTGGCCTGTGAAGCGGGTGGAGGGGGAAACCCGTCCCGCCCATCTGCGGCCACACTCAGGGCGGCATGAAGCGCTGGAAGGCGCGTCTCCGCCGCCCGGTTCGCCAGCGGTGGATCGGGTCCGAGTGGATGTCGTCTTTCCGGGTCTTCACCGCCGCCTCCTTCTGTGAGATGACTTCCTCGCAGAAGGTCATGACCGCGGTAAAACTGCTCTCGCCGCCGGCCATGGAGCGAACGATGGCCGGCAGCGAGAGATCTCCTCCGATTACTGCAGTGATGGCCCGACGCTGCGGCGCCCAAGCGGGTCACACCGCCAGCGTGTGCTGGGCCAAGTCCTCACTGCAGTCGCAGTGGTGGCAGGTGGGACTCAATTCCCTCCGCGCGACCGAGTTCAGATACTTCCCGAAGCAACCGTGCCCGGAAAGCACCTGCGTCAGCCGGAAGGAAAGGTTCCCATGCTGCCGCCCTGCCCACTCGAGGATGACCGGCTAGATAGCCTCCACGGTGGCGAACCAGCACGTAGAGACGCAATTTTCTTCCTACGTCAACCAAGATTGCTCTCACACAATAACTTCTTTTCCCCATCCTTGATTATGCTGATACAAGTGATTTAGACCTCACTGAAGAGCAACTCAATCAGCTTGAAAGACTCCAAAACTTATGTATAAGGTTCATATTTTGGATCACGAAAATTTGATCACGTCTCCGCCTATCATAAACAGCTTAAGTGGTTACCCATCCGCCTTCGTCGGAATGCTGATATTCTTTCTCTTCTTTATAACGTTCTGTTCAATTCTTCTGCCCCATGTTACCTTAAATTGCTGTTTACCTTTCTACATGATTCACACACCAAATTATTGAGATCGTCAGAAGATCTTAAATCAAAAATTACTGGATACTCTACCAAATTTTCCAATCAGTCCTTCTCTGTCCAAGCAGTACGACCGTGGAACGCCCTAGCAGTCACAATTAGACGTGCAAAAACTCACACTGCCTTTAAGAGATTGGTAAAGGAACATTACCGGGGGGAGACAACAATAATTCATAACCAACGGCTATTGTAGTCAGTTGGGTTACAGCATTGAATTTCAAGGTGTTTATAATATCTATACATCTCGCTTATTATGTATATATAACCTTACAGCTATGTCACCAATACTTCATATAATATTGTTATTAATATATGTTTATTAATTACTCTTTAAGGCACCAGACACTACACCATATGTCTGCCTAATAACGTTATTTATTTCCATCCCACGGTTGCCTGGAAGAGATTGGTGTTGAGCCGCCAATAAGGCCGCCATTTGTACTACCGAGCTACCTAGCTTTAAGTCATGTACTTAATTATCTGGTGTACCAATAAAGCGATTTATTATTATTATTATTAATTTAGCTGTAAAAGCGTAACAAACAGATATACAGACATATTTAGTTTCTAATTTGTAATATTAGTAAAGAAGTATAGATTTTATTGAATAGCGAGCAAAAAAGTCGGCCCTATTTCGATTATAAGATATTGTGGTCAGCTATAGAAACTTGCAATTCATGTGTGAAGCCATGCAAAAAGTCTTGTACATTTTCTTAAAATATAAAAATAAAGATTTAACTATTCGAGAAGCGAAGTCAGAATTTGAACTTCATTACGGGACACTAATATTTTAATTCTCTTTGAAAACTTTCGTTAGCTCAGTAATTAGACAATTCGTGATATTAAAATTTCAGTAACGATTCAACTCAGCGACAAGCAGAATATATCCTTAGCTAACTTTCTTAGGGATAGAAGGTAATGTATGTAAATTAGTATAACTTTATTCCCTTAGAGCTATTAGGGTGACTTTGACCATTTGATAAGTGAAGACTCAACTTTTTATTAGATTACGTTTTCAAAGGAATATGCAGATGTGCTTGAGTTATAATTTAGATTTTTTTAGTGCAGTTTTTTTAAGTTTACTTGTTTTATATGTAGAAACTAGTTTATATTGAAATTCCCGGCCAGAGCAAAAATGTTAGTGTGAATGATATAATTCTATTTTTTCTGTGTCTAGGTATCATTTACGGATAAGCGTTCAATACTGTAAACACTATTAGGTATACCCAAAAGTATTGTTATTGAATTGTTCTTTATTTTATGTTTGTTCAAACTATACCATTTATTTTAGCAAACAAATACTCTTCATTCATAGTGGTAACTATTTTTTTAATACTCTTGAAAATTCTGTTTCGTATGATTGAATTGAGTGACAACTGTACAATTAACTGTGTACAGTGTCTAAAGTTATGATAAACCGAAAACTAAATCATATGTGTAACGCGCGTAGTCCAGATGGCGGCACAACAACACATTATATTAGCATAAACTTATAATATTCTCCAACGCACGTCAAGTAGAACGGCTAGAATACGAATGTACCATAATTACTCCAATTTACCTCTGTGGCCCATGTTAGCGTATGCGACTGCTGCGCTTGAAGACTCGGGATCGAATCCCGGGTTGGATCAAACGTTTATACGATGGGCAAATATTTGTTTCGTAGTTTGGGTGTTTTCTATGTATAATATGTATGCATTTACAAAAAAAAGTATATATTTACTTATATCAGTTGTCTAGTGCGCATAACACAAGTTGTGTGTAAGATGTCCGAAATATTGCATGGTTGTATAAAAAAATGTCTATCGATATGTTTCTCAGTAGTCTGACAGACTCTGCAAGTGCGATTATCCTTCCTTTAAATAATTTAAAACCATATAAGTGAGAGCTACGATCAATATTAAATAAAACAAATGCGGGGCAATCTTCGGGACTGCTGATAGAAATGAAAACTAATACATATTGAGATACACTCTTTGTAATACATACAATAATGTTTATATATAACGTACGGAAGTGTATCTATGTAAATATATATACAAGGTAAGCGTGCGGTAACAATGACTGAGGTCACGCATTTTCTTCACTCAAAAGTATACATATATACACAGGCTACATGTAGCTCATGGAAAGCGTTCGGTAACGATGACGCGAGTTCCATGATTATTTGGTCACACAAAAAATGCTATGCATATACTAGTCGAATAATTAACTGACTGTATAGGTTTTTGTGTAAAACTCTGATTAAATAAATGTTCGAGATCTGAAAAAGAAATGATTAACTATACCTTTACACATAAATACTTAGTTCGTTGTATCTTTCATATCAATAATGTTTATTAACGAATCAAGAACTTAAGAAGATTAAGGCACAGAACAATTAAATGTGAATAAGATTAGTTCTCAGAGCTAATCGAATTTACTATAAGCCATTAGGACTAGTTGTATATATTGAAAGTGAGATTTCATAGAGATAAAATGTCAATTGGTAGCACGCTACAAATATTTTTTAGATTCTATCGTGTGTAATTCACTTTATACGGTATTGTGTTTGTCCGTGTGTGTTTATGTTCGGAGTGTCGTAACAAGCGACTAAAAGAGCAAACTGTGCAGGCAACATCACTGTTCAGAGCTGAAAAACTTAATGCAAATTCTGTATCTACCCAGCCAGCGTGCTGCAGTAGGCCAAAACCTATTTTCTAAGGAGAGTCTTTGTTGAAAAGTAGACTGATAAAGACTGTTGATGTGATATAACACTGTACCGTTGTCACTAATATTGTATTGTGATAGAGCAGTAGTAGAAAGTTATTTTCTCAAAGAGACTTGGGGACAGTCAAAAGTAAGAAGAATTTCATGATGAATATGTCTATGTCAGTGGCAATCTGTATAAAACAAGTATTTTTTACAGTACCTAGGCAATGTATACAATACCCGAGGTGTCCAGGTAATGCATGAAACATTATGAATATTACTGTCTATTACATACTTTACCTAGATTTTTTTTATAATCCCTTGGCATTGTATGGAATACCTACTGACCCACCAGCAATGTCTAAAATAAATAGATTTTGGTCTGTTTTCATTAATTTTGCGTTTTTACTTAGGTACGTGTAAAATGACGAGAAAAGGAAACGTGTTCTGTTTTCTTAAAATCATAAAAGTTATAGGATAGGTTAGAATAATGATAATTAAAGACATACTCTGTTGTTGCTGAACCGTTTGGATTAGATGAGTTTGATTGGATGGCTTTTGACCTGTTCCTGTAAATATCACATCACCAGTCACGCATTAGGCATTATGAAGAACATCTAGGCAAAGTATAAAATAAATAATATTTCTCACATTACCTACACGTTCTAGGTATTGCCTAAGTATTAGATAGAATACCGAATTATACAGATTGCCAGTAACATATCAACCTATATATTTATGAAAAGAAAGAAAGATTTTTACGAAAACCAAAAAGATACATCAAAAATGAGTTGATTCGACCGGAGCTATAGCATGATGTTACCCTAAAACCTGCCTCTAATTCTGAGGCGCGAAAGGGTTGATAAGATGTCAACGCATGTAGCTACCTACCATTAAGTGGTCTAGAGAGTCTATTAAGAAAATATTCAAGATCATATGATAACTATCAGAAACTAAAACTACAAGTATACCGTAATTTGAACCATTTCCCATCTCTAAACTATACTGTAGTGAGGTGTACACTAAAACGATTTATAACATAGGTTCACAATGGCAGGGTTGACTGGTTCTAGTGATGACCCTACTAAATTTTACGAGGGGCCCTATGACGTTGATTGAGAGACGCCTATGTTTAGTAGCGGTTTGCGATAGACTAATAGACTGATTCATTGATCACAATCTTAATAAAATAGGTATGGAGCTGTCCAATATTAATATTCATGCATTTTTATTTACTTGTTAATCTCCAGAACAAGGTTTTTATTTATTTGTTAATCTCCAGATTTAGAGGTATAGCCTAATGCGAAGTGTGATATTTTATAAACTACTACTTATCGTGATATATATTTTTAATGCTGTTACTATGAATCCACAGGCCATGAACAATAAAATATATTTACCTTGTCCGTAATTATAGTCAGGATGCAAAGGTCTTGGCACAGCAGCTTTTGCTTACCAGGTTGGTGAGACACGGGACATCTAGCGTTTAATATATCATTTAACAATTGCTTGTTAAATTATTTCTGGTTTCAATTTAAGCAGATATTGCACTATGTAAGCTAGGCAGATTAGTCAAAGTATGTAAAAATTAACACTGACTCACTGTCTCTTTTTCTAGTAGACTTTGTCCTTTATTTCTCTATATTCAATATGTCATCGGTAGTAATGTCAAATTTAATAGAATGCAACATACATTCTTTTAAGTTTCTACCATGCTTTTGTCTGCCTCTAGATACAAGAATGTAAGATTTGTCTGCAAAGCACAATTTTGTACAGTTTCAGTAGTATGCCAGTTCCAGTTTTTTCATTCGCAATTACAATTTTTATTCTTCCGTTTAAGTACTATATTAATGACAGGGTTAAGCTTGTACACATTACACTAGTATAATGTTTTAAATAGCCCGATATGAAGCTAAAATAATTGTGTTTACACCACAATAATTTTTAGCTTAAGTCATCATTTTAAATATAGAAATAGAATTTTGGAAAAAATGGTATATTACTTTTTAGGTGTTAATTTTTCTCGCAAAATTTCAAACTTAGACTCGTAAAAGTATATATATGATAAGCAGGGAGACAGATTATGCTACTTTCTCCCTTTCTTTACTTAGAAAGTTAATTGGCGGGAGAGAAATAGAATCACAAAGCGGATATCCTTCGTGATTTGCGGATCAAACCGGCTTAGATCGTCTTTTCGATTTACTCATAAATTCTATCAAGCTGATTCAGAAACGCTGAATGAATATAAATAAAATTTTATTGTTTCGAACTCAAAAAGTTATTGAAATATAGTATTTGATTACTACTTTCACAATTATTGTTGTTTATTATTTTGAATTTCGTCATTCAGAGGCGACTGGATAATTATAAATGACTCTGCTCTGTAATGCGTATTAGAAATGAATAAGAATATTTAAACCTACTCCAATCTTGGTTCTAAAATTAAATGTGTCTACGATAAATATACATTCATAATACCGCACCTAACTTTTGTATTGAATTTCAATTTCATTGTGAAATAACTTAAGCATTTATTACAAGTCCACAGATTAAATCTTGAGATTTAATTTGGTATTTCGATGTCGATGGCGAAAAAGCTATAAAAATAGAACATGCTTTAGAAATTATTGTAATTTGATTTCGTACAGCTTAATAAATTCGGTCATACGTATTATATTTAATAAAAATCTTCAGATAATTTTGCCGCGTTTAATAGTCATCGTCTCTCCTTAGATCTATATCAGAAAAATGGCGGTGTTATTTAATAAGCTTACAAAATTACAGTTTAGCCCTTCATTGACTAATGGGTTGACTAAGTGGTATTTCCGCAACACATGACTCAGTTCATTGGATGCATGTTTCGTAATGATTATAAAAAAAGACAAAATATGTTATCTCCTCTTTTGTCGTTTGTAATTGTGGAGAAATGGGTGGCATGTCCCTTCAACACATAAAGAGTATCCTCCGATCAGGAGAGGTGATCATTTATATTGCGCCATGCAGGATTGGTAGTTTCTTTGTATTGTACGTTACTACGTCGTTTGGTGTTTATCCAGTAGATGGCGCTGTAGTGTGTTTTTTTGTTGCGCTGTATGTGGAAGTCATCACAGAATCTCATCGTTTTAGTTTTTGAGAGTCTCTACTTTACATTTTTTATGATTATGCAGGTATCACTAAAGTTAAAATCATTAAATTTATAAAACTCTTAGAATTATTTAATAAATAATCTTAAGTGTTGTAGTAGTTGTAGCTTTATGGAGTTTTTATTTATTCGCTAGAAGTGTAATGTGTAATGTTAAGGGACATGCAAAGGAATACGACTGTGGTAGTCTATACACAATTTACCCATAAACTCATCCATGTTCTACGATAATATCAAAGAAAATTTTGTACTTAGAAACATTACATAAGCCCGAAATTTTCATTTAAAAACGGTTTTCAGCCAAATACCCGACATGGGTATATTAATAACTTACTAACGCAATGAAATTACTTTGCTTACAAATATTCAATACATCTCAGTATCGTAACGGCTTATACCTTTGTGAAATGAATATTAAATGATAATTTCATTACGTGGTGATACCGGGAACGAAGCCGAGGGTTTTAATTCAATTAATAATGTTTCTCTTGGAATAGATTATAGCCCTGTCTAGGGGCATTATAGTTTGGACACGTCATATGGCAGTACTATCTTATGACAGTCGCCTAATGGATGTTTTAACCTCTAATTTATTTATCCCATATTTGTTTCAATCAATTGAATTGCCATTTTAAATTTGAGTTTTGTAGAAGAAAAAGGTCTTCATAATTGATTAAAGACAAAAATTTATTTGTCGCATGCTAGGTCTATGACAACTACTACATAGATATAAGTTATTATTAGTTAGTTATAATATAACTAACTAATAACACTTATTTTAATACTTTTATTTGCAAATAAATCTTTAAAAAATCTTGAATGACTTTATACTCCAGTGCAATCTCTGTCTCTACTTTTAATTATGGTAGAGAGATACTAACAAACAGAGGGGCAACTGTTGGCCTAGTGGTAAGTGGTTCTGACGATCACAATCATTTGTTCTATGTCTGAGTATAACTGATCTATTAAACATTTATTTATTTTGAAATCTTAAAGTCTGTTCATCAGCTGTTTGATTCCCATAGTACATACTCACTCTAGTTTGGGACCAGACGTGATTTCAATTCGAATAAAAGAGTGCTTACTACTAAAGTTTATATATTAGTGTTAGTATATTTATATTCATATATATGTAGCTGTATATGTACATTTATCACTTATGACCGTTCAAAATTTCCGCATCACTCAAAATTTGGCTGGTAGAGAATGCCTACAGTATTAAGTCTACTGATGTATATGTGTCATGAAGATTTTAAATAAATAAATATTACTCTTGTTCTCGTTTTATCAATTCTTATGCCGCCTTACTTTACACTGATTTTATTTTCTTAAACCATGTTCCTCCATAGGGCATAACACGTGCACATTTTATAAATACATATAATTACTCTCAGATGTGAGATAAATATATTTATTGAGTAAAAAAATGCAAGCGAAGTTACGTTATGGAATAAATATATACGAATAAGAAAGGAGTCATCGGTGTCTCTTGGGATGTGAACGTTCTGTGACGGAACGCACCCGCATGGCTAATAAATTATTTGTTGATTAATTTAAACTTCTGTTAGAAATGATGGTGGTCAAATATTTATGATTTTTTTATGAATGGTCATTTAAAATTATTTGTTTTGATTTGTTATGTGTATGTACCTATAAAGCAATCATGACTGCCTCGGTGACGTACTAGTTGCGTAAGCAACTGTTTTGCTGAGTTCCGGGGTTTGCTCTCCTTGATTAACAAAATTTATGTCTCATCTTCACATTATTAATATCCTCTGACTACAACCTCGGTTATAACTCATGATACACACATTAGTTTCAGAGTATAGATGTTTTCGTTATAATACCTTTACCAATATTGTAGTGAAAATAAACAAATAGTTCCAAATCTAGAACGGAGTTTGGATACTTTCTATGTATAATTTGTACGTATTCACAAAAAAAGTTTACATGTATTTATATCAGTTGTCTAGTACCCATAACACAAGCTCTGCTTAACCTGGGACTAGATGGCGTTGTGTGTTAGATGTCCGAAATATTTATTTGTTGCGTGAAATAAACAAATCAAGAATCCCAGTAATGCTTATAAAATACGAAATAATTCTTTGTTTTTCACGGTTTTGTTCAAATTGCACATATAGTGGTCACGGGTGAACTATTGAAAACCTTAAGACTCCTCCGTGAGTTGCAAGTTTCAGTAACTATCCTAAATTGTTCTTATTGTTGTTCACTCAGTGAATACTTTGACATAACACACTTATAACTTCAGCACCATGGAGTCTTACGTATTTGTGGTCAAAATCAAAGTATAATTTGGTATCTTATAAGCCGTTTGTCAAAATTCTTAATCTGTTTATAGTGTTCTTTTAAACATGTTTGTGAGGTTTCGCCCTGATGTTCTTACTTCCTCAATGTCTTGTGGTGCTTCAGAATCAAATCGATTAAAAACATAATGGTGTTACACTATACTATCTGACACTACCTTAGGATAGTGGGAGACCCATTCTTCCCCACCAAGAGGCCACGCTAGACCATAGACTACCATCGGTGTTTTTAAGCAATATTTTCCTTAATTTATGTATGGTGGATGAGGAACCGTAGCTCGAGCCTACAGTGTACTCGAATAGTGGCATCGCAACTTGTAAGTATTGTCTGTCTCCTCGTTTGCTACTTATGCCATAGAAAAATTCTGACTCCTGACTCGTTACTAGACAGAAGTACATTTAACATTTACAGCATCTGTATAAATTACTGTAATTGTAGTGAACGTTAAAAAATTAAAAGAAAAAAATATAACCAAATTTGCCAATTAAAGATTTTAATAATTTAACATCAACCATATAGTATTTGTTTATGTAAATTTTATGTTTTTCTATTTTATTATTCGGAGCTGGATGCGAGAAGCCATAGATCGAACTAAGTGGCGTGAAATTGGAGAGGCCTATGTCCAGCAGTAGACTGCGATAGGCTGATGATGATGATGATGATTTTATTATTCTGTATTCAGGGCGTTAATTCCAAATATCTGTCAAAGTGCATAAAATGACACCTACTTTTTTGCTACTAATATATTTTAACAACTTCACTGTATCACGTCATACATAATTTGATTGTGACGAATGTAAACATGATTATACTATATTGATATATTTCTAGATAAACCTTAAAGGGACTCGCTAATTGTCTTTCACCGGGTATGTTTCAAGACCCTAATGCAACAGAGAATTTCCTCGCCAAAACCCTAAAGACAATTGCGACCGACAATTTCTCAGATAGACTTCATCATTCATTAGGAGGCGTAAAGTCATAGCATCAAAGCGCCTTGCAATTAATTAGCCAGGAAATAAAATAATATTTCAATGGGAAATCTTTGGGGCTTTTATAAATCTGTCTGTCAAAATTCTAAATGTCATTCCTAATTTGTCGTTTTGAACCCAAGTATGTAATCGATGGATTATAAAATTAACATGTTTTAACATATGTGAGAATACTTTTTCCTCTCATGAGTAAATATAAGTATAATATATTTCCTTTAAAATCCAACTTTAAAAGCGTAAAATCAACCCTTTTTGACACGTCTACTAACAGAATCTTTATTTTGCAGAAACATTAGTGAAATATTTAAGTTAACTCTAGAAACTGTAATTAACGTAATATCCAAAAGTGAAGCGTCAAGTCAGTGAACGCAAAAGATTAATTTATTAGTCCTTTAATTGTCTTAATTTCAGTTAAGAGTGCCAGTGCGAGTTTCATTATAAAACCTGCTAAAGTCAAAGTGCCGTCAACTAAAGGGAAAATACACTGAGTTGAAATATTTTATTTAAGGTGACAGTTAATACAGAGAGACACAGAAAAGTTGATATATTAATTAACTCGTGAATAAGTCCGTCAGGGAGAAGAGTCACTCAGTTTCACGCAAGCGCAGTAAGGATTCGTCAAGTTACGCCCTTATGTAGTGTGGACGCGGCATTCGTAGAGTGCACACGAGTATCCCCTAAACCTACTGACAGACGATGTTTCATTAACCTAGTAACGAAATTAAATGTAACCGATGACGTATAGAAGCGATGAGTAATAATAAAGTTTTTGTGAAGATAAATTAGTGATGAGCGAATATTTGAAACTCTGGATTTAGTTCGCGTGTGTTCAGTAAACTATTATGAAATTACAAGAGTTTTTTCTTTTTACTGTTGTGTTTATAGTTGTGTTTGTGAACGATGTGTTCGATGGTAAAAGTAGGCTTTACGTCCCTCAATTCGGTGAGTTGAGTTCAAATATTTGTTTGTTATTGTTTTTGTGTTCTTGTAGCGTGTTAAGAAACAAGTTTTTTATGAATTTTTTTATTACTTAATTCGAAGTAAAGCGTTCTCGTTAAAATATTTACTTGCGTTTGTAAAATTGATTTGATTACTAAAATTGTGTTGTATGAATAAGACATGCAGTTGGAAACTAATTTATTTTTTGCTAGAGATACAAAAATGTTTGACGTTACACACATCAAAAAGGGTTAACGATAAAAATACCCTTTTTAATTCAAGCTGTTAGATTTAAAACATGTCGATAATTATTTCAAATTTATAAATTAATATATAAAAACAAATCAATTAATAATTTTAGGCATGGTTTTAGTTCTTTTTGTGTGTTTTAACGATATTTAAAGTACTTAAATAGGCTAAAAAACGTAATATTTATACAATAATATCTTACAACACTAAAATTAAATTCAAAAATAAATTTATGATATCAAAAAATAAATTTATCTTCTGTATTTTTGTGTGCAACAGAATGTTTTTTTAAACCCCTAATGGGCTTAAATATACATTCTTCATTCAAATCACTTATCGAATAACCAACTGTTAAAGAAGGAAAGTCGTGTGTGATAATGTTGTTAGATTTATTTCAATAAATAGATTATTTATAAAATTCATTAAATTCATAAAATCAAAAGTGGTAGCATATTCAAGAAAATAAGTAGTATTTTCTTGAATATACTACTACTTTTGGTTTGTCATTTAGTATTTATTTGAAAATTTAAAAGTTTAAATGAAATGTTAACCACAAATATTTGCGTTTGTTAATTTGTGTTTTTTTATTAATTTTATATTAAAAAGATCTATTTATTTGAATGATGTAGTTTTATGAATTACCTACATTAGTACTACTAAAAATATTTTAAGACTCTCAAAACTACCTTTTACCAATACATTCTGAATCCCTCTTCAAATTCACAGCATCGTAATAAATGTTTTATGCTATTAATTCATTATCCTTTCAATATTCCAATAAAACTTACCAACCTTAAGCGTAATTAAAAAATTGGCAAAGGTTTTGATGGTACTAAACATTTTAAATTGTTCTGATGAAACGTTATTACTTCTAAGAATAAAGTTTCTTCGTTAAAAATATTCACAACGATCTTCTCTACTTGGTGGCATAAAAAATTACTTAATTTCGGTAAATTTTATTGAAACAACATTATGTAAAGCTGTCCACCCACCATTATATAAAAGTGAAACTTTTATCTTAAGTATCAAAATCAGCGAACCATGAAAATGTCAAGAAACTAAACGCTACGTTAAAATGATAATGGTTATTTGCTTTACAAAAAGTTACTTTTGAAAAAAAATGTTTCTTAGTAAACAAAATAAAAGCGTCGCAATATAATAAACAGCTAGGTATTTACTTCTTTATCCATGTACAATATAGTAAACCATTCAATACAATAAAGTTTGTTTATATTGAAAACGAATTGAGACTATGAGAATGGAAGGTCTTCGATAAGACTTCTTACGAGTAACTTCAACTTTAATAAGAAATTCTAACCGTAAGACTTCGCAATACGAAATCGATTAATATTTGAGCTCACTTAATGTACCACTTTAACGACCACAAATTGCTTAGCAATCGTAGGAAAGTAATCGAATCGCAAAACCGTAAATTACTTATTATTAAATAGTTCCGGTGGCTATTTATAGTTTTCATCACGAGTTTTACTTTAACAATATAATCGCTATTTTTGAGAGCAGATCGACGAGCTATTTAAAATTTACCATAAAAGAAGAAAATAAAGAAGATTTATTTGTTGGAATATTGTACAAAAGAAATCTAGGCTATAATATGCTTTTTATATTCTACCATTTCTGGTGTAAAAGTTTCTTCAAATCTTATGAACTAATCTTAGGTCTAGACAATAGCATTATAATTATTTAAGTGCTTGACAATCGTATGGCCTTAACCCTCTCCTGAGAGGAGACCCGAGCCCAGCAGTGGGACATTATGGGTTGTTGTTTGTTGTTTGTTTTTTGACAATAGCATTCACTCGTATATTTCTTTGTCATTGACTTTTTGACTGCTTCGGTGGCGCAGCGGTAGCCTAAGCGACTGCTGTTCTTGAGGTCTCGGGTTCGATTCTCGGGTCGGATCAAATATTTGTATGATCTACACATGTTTGTTTCAGAGTTTGGGTGTTTTCTATGCATGATATTAATGTATTTAGAAAAAAGTATATATATACATTTATATCAGTTGTCTAGTACCTATAGTGCATGTTCTTCTTAGTATGGCACTAGATAGCGTTGTGTGTTACATATCCGAAATATTTAATGTAATTATACCTATTATTGAGAACTTCGTTAACTGTTAACTGGGTTAAGTTAGGACATTTAAGGCAATCTGGTAACTTATTGTAGATTTGTATCGCTGTGCAGAAAGAATTTTTGTTTTACATAGTAGTGCGGTGTTTGGGATTCAGTATTTTTTTGGGGATCTACTATTTATTTTTGTGACTGTATTTTTTTTTTTATTTGATTCGTTTTTGTATACAAACATACAGATTTCCTGAATGTAGAGGCATGGGAGTGGTAATATTTTATATTTCTTAAATAATGGTTTGCAGCTATCAGTGTAGTTTGCATCGCTCATAGCCCTTATACATTTTTTGGGCTCTGAGCGCTCTAAATATAGTGTATTTACAAAATTTTCCATATGCCTGTTCTATAACGTAGAACCGAGGAGATATAGCCGCGATAAGACAGCGAAAGGTATAGCTACTTACCTTATCTTATTTAAAACAAATACTTAGCTGTCTAGCTTTAAACATATTTCATTAATATGCTGTTGCCAACTACAAAGTTCATCAATATTGATATCTAAATATGTGGTTGTGCCACTATGACTAACCTTTGGTCATTGTGGCTACCCAATATTTAAAGACGTTTGTCTACTATTGTAAGCCTGAAATTGTACAAGATTTGTTTAGCTTGCATTAACGTTCATGTATTATCTAGCCATTTAGTGAGTTCGTTTCAAGGATCCCTCGCAAGCCATAACACCATTACGCGCACCTCTTAGAAGAACGGTTCTTGGTGCCAATTCGCCGTATGCAGGTTTTTGCAAGGTTATTAATAGTTGTAGTGACCTAATTGACCTGAACGTCGACTCCTTGAGTAAAGTAAAGTCTTGTTTACTTAAGAACCTCCCAGAATAAGCAAACAAGGAACGAGTGAATTGGAAAGTGTGAACCAGTGCTCACTCCCTTTATAGTTTTTGTATAGTCTATAGTAATACATGGTACAACTCATTTTATGCATGCGGAGTTTACCTATAGGTAATTGTAACACTATTGCTATTTTCCTCTTGAAGTGCTTTTTTACTTTGTTATTGTGCTTTGTATACAATTGTTGGTAAGGCAATAAAAAAAGAAAAAATCCGTTTGAATAATTGTATACAAAAAATACTTCGACGAATTGGAAACGTCCTTTCTTATCTGTAATTCGCTCTACAATGGACACTAATAGTACTAAAATCACTATTTCTTCTTTACAAGTATCGTAAAACTTGTTTGATAGGACAAAATCACATGCTAGTGGCACTGGAGACAGGGTCCACAAAAGGGTACAGGCTTTGTCAGTAAATAAATCATGCGCTTATCTTGAATAATGTACAGTCCAGACGGGCTGAACTATAAAAACCAGAAAACATCCCTTGACGGTTATTTGACAAAGTATGAGGTATACGTCCCGTATTAAATGGGCGTATCCCTAATGTTGAAAAGTGGTGAAATCATTATGTCTTTTCTAGAAAGGGACTGAAGAAACTGATTATAATAAATCTGGTCAATGGATTAACTTGAAATTACAATACCAATACTATTTGGCATGCTGCAAAACTAAATATTTTAACTACTTACTACAACGAACTACCACTAATACTCAATTTCATCATCGTCCTCATAATCTATGATATTTTCCCAATTCTGTCTGTGTTCATCACAATTTCTAATATTGCGAAAGGTATTTCGACCAGCTTTTAATAGCTGGTCTTCGAAGAGTTTGTCGAGATACGTTGCCAACGCTCCGTGGAAGTACACACTTTCGTAGAGCAAGAAAAATATTAATTTACTTAGAATTTTATCTCTTTTAAACACCATAACGCTACAATGCTATTGTGCTGAAAAAAATAAATCTTTTTAATTGAGAATTGTCTATTAATTAATTACTTTTAATGTTCATTTTTGTTTGCTGCATTCTGTTTGATGTGTTTGATTCATATTACCTGATAAATATTTATTTAAAAGGTTTTCGTCGCAAATAGGTATGTTCACGGTTAAATTATGTACGGTATCACATATTGGAAACTGTTAAACAAATATTTGTCCTGGAATTATTTTAGTGGTGACAATAGTTTTAATGTAGGATAGTGATTTTTAGGTAGCTTTTTTTAACATATTCCGATAAGATAGTTTGTAATTAGCTTTCAATGCAGTTTTAACGTTTTTTTCAGCCGTCTTATCTTTCGAATTCTTCATTTGCGGCGATTTGCACATTGTGCGACGAGTTTTATTACATTTATTCATATATTTAGGAGAGTTATTTTTTTATATATATATAACTCTTCTGTGAGTTTGTATGTGACTAAATTCCTCCTAAACGGCTGAACTGATTTCAATGAAATTTATGTGTCTATTCCTGAGGATTCGAGAGTGGTTTAGATGTTCAATTCCGTAAAAAATCATTAAAAAATCTATTTATTAGCAGCTAATTGATTCCACCCATGGCGTTATCTGCGAGTGAAGTTACACCGCGGGTAACACCGCGCGGCTCATCTAGTAGTTTGTAAAAAGACAAATATTCGTTCAGAAAAAAACTTATAAAATATTAAAAATAACCAACGTTAAAATACTTATTTTAAGAACCTACCTCCTTTATTTATTTCGATGCGAAAAAAGCAACGCAGAGAACTGTTTGATATATTTTAATGTTTGATGAATGAAATTATTAATTATTTAATTCAGTACTTGTTTCATAAAAAATAAAATGCCATATCATTAATAAAATATGCAAATAACTTGGAACCTTAACATCACTAAATTTCGGAGAGCTTTGTGAATATACAATATGAAATTACACGTAGAACCTGTAAGGCACTTATTCATAAAACAACACTGAATAAATAAATAACTAATTGCTATAATTATAAATCAAAGAGCTTAGTTAGTATTCATTCTGTATTCATTTAGAATTATGGATTTTAATTGAATACCTCTAATGAACTAACATTTATAAGCCATGTATTGTATATAAGGTATATAAGGAAAATTATAGGTAGCCATCAAGAATTTTCCTCACTTTAAGCAATAAAGTGCGTTAACTGGTAACCGAAAAAAAAGTAAATTTTTACCCCAATACCCCAGTACCCTGAAGCTATTCTGTTAACGCGACCAACCGATGGAGAAAAGGCTGCCTTAAAAATACAAATCAAGTATTTCCTACCCTTATATTAGAATATTGAGATTTGTGATATAGTGTTTGGTATTCTAAGCATGTAACTGACGTATAAAGTAAAATTTATAATAATTCATCTCGCTATTATCAAATCTCGAGAACGTTATGAAACGTGTTGAACTGGATGTAGCATTTACTTCGATTATTTGGTTATCTTGTTTCAAATCAATCGTATTCTTAATTATTTTTATTAAATGCTTATTCATAGATCCACATAGTTTGTCTAGGTATGAAAATATAGTTGAAGAATTAATTTTGGTTTACGATCTACATATTTTGCCTTGTCCCAGAAGAACGTCTACAACGGCATTCAAGTTTACGGCATCAATTTTTGCTGAGTGCAAATATTTTTATACATTAACATTTGCATAGAACTCGATATTTCTTTGTACCATATTTGTATTCATAAAAAAATATTATGGAAGTGCGTCTCGGGGCTGAAATCTTTTGGTACGTACCTTCTTTTTTTTTCTTTTTTTTTTTAAAGACAACTCCCGCATTAGGAATATACATTCCTGTGTCACGGGGATCTTTACAAACATACATGAAACGGACACAAAGTTCACCCAGACTTAGAACAACAATTTATGGATCACACAAAGTGTTGTTCCATGTAGGATTTGAACCCACAACACTTGGCGCAGTAGGAAGCGGTGTGTCGATCACTGAAACCACATTTTTCTTTTCTTTTTTACGAGGTGGAAGCCTTTACGCACTTCGCTCCCTCCGCGGGGACAGGGGGTTCGCTTTGTATGGGACTCCTGACTGACTCCAGCCAGACTACCCAATAAACCACCACGGTGTGCCACTCTACGCCTGAGACGGGACAGATCTGCGAACCGCTTTCTTACGCCATCCGGACCCCTCCCAGCGCCAGCCCGCACTGAAGCGGGCTCCGTCTCCGATGGTAAACTCTCAAGGTGGGCGACGTGCGGCTCACGCGTAACGTCGCCCCCCCTCGCGGGTGGCCTCTAAAGCGGATGGGGGGGAAAACCCGTCCCACCCATCCGCGGCCACACTCAGGGCGGCATGAGGCGCTGATAGGCGCGCCTCCGCCACCCGGTTCGCCGGCGGCGTATCGGGTCCGAGTGGAGATCGTCCTCCCGGGCCTTCTCCGCCGCCTCCTTCTGTGAGATGACTTCCTCGCAGAAGGTCGCGACCGCGGTAAAACTGCTCTCGCCGCCGGCCNTTCCTCGCAGAAGGTCGCGACCGCGGTAAAACTGCTCTCGCCGCCGGCCATGGAGCGCACGACGGCCGGCAGCGAGAGATCTCCTCCGATGACTGCAGTGAGGGCCCGACGCTGCGGCGCCCAAGCGGGGCACACCGCCAGCGTGTGCTGGGCCGAGTCCTCACTGCAGTCGCAGTGGTGGCAGGCGGGACTCAATTCCCTCCGCGCCACCGAGTGCAGGTACTTCCCGAAGCAACCGTGCCCGGAAAGCACCTGCGTCAGTCGGAAGGAAAGGGTCCTGTGCTGCCGCCCTGCCCACTCGAGGATGACGGGCTGGAGCGCCTCCACGGTGGCGAAGCCAGCACGTGGAGCCTCCAGCCGCGACGACCACCGAACCATAGTGGCTCGTAGGGCGGCTTCACGCCACTCGCGTACCTCTTCGGGCGGAGGGCGAACGCCACTCTCCGCCCGGAATTCAGCCACCCGTCGATAAACTTCCAAATCCCACGGGGGTGTACCGGCCAAGGCGCACGCCGCCTCGGTCGACACCGTGCGGTATCCGCGTATGGCTCTGACCGCCAATACCCTCTGAGGGCGCCAGAGGCGCGCCTTATTCTGGGCGGTCAGAGTCGACGCCCACACCGGTGCGCCGTACAAACCACTGAAACCACTAGGCCAACCGTGTAGCCAACCTTTGCTTAGCTTATGTCTAGGCAACGCTGTATATTTTAATAATACTGATCTATAGATATACATAATAACTTTTTTAGCTTTAGCCTTTTGGGAATGGGGTTAGGGGTAGGGGTATGGGCCTCCGGTATCCTCACTTACTCGGTGCAACGCAGCGCAAGCGCTGCTTTACACCGGTTTTCTGTGAGGCCGTGGTATCACTCTGTTCGATCCGGCCTATTCATGCCGAAGCGTGGCTCACCTTTAGTGCAGATTGTCAATATTACATACGTTCTCGTACTCATCGCTTCGGTTCTTCCTTCCTGTGCCGAGCGGTCAAAACCTGGAATTCACTACCAGCGCAGTTGTTTCCTTCCCACTATGATCCCGGGCCCTTTAAGCGGAGCGTGAAAAAGCATCTCACCAGGCCGCCATAGTGGGGGTCACCATGCTGCACTGTTCTTTTTCGCATTGAGGATGGTGACCACCACTCTTGGATTCTGCTCATGCTTTTCATCAGGCAGGGCAGAAACATTTTGGCTCCCTATACATAAAAAAAAAATATGCACTATCAATATTGTTAAAGTATGCTTCTGTTTTGGTTGCTACTGTTGAAGGAGGTATATCGCACAAATTTAGATAATAACAATTAAAAATGCAAGTAAATAGCTCAAAACCACGAAAGAATATTGTTGTATTACTTAAAAATATTTTCGAGGTTCGTGTCTTTAAAAAATAACCAGTATGACGCGAAAACAACATGCATGTGGCCTTGAGTAGTTGTCACTCGATATTAATGTTTTGAATGTAATCAAGATTATTCGAATCACGGATGCATGTAAAGTATACACATTATAACTACATCAGACTATGAATAGCTCTAGGTATTACAATCTATAATTATTTTCAAACTAGTGTCTATGAACACTTGAAACATGTGGGTTACTGCATGAGTAGAGAGAGAGAGAGAGAGAGAGAGAGAGAGAGAGAGAGAGAGAGAGAGAGAGAGAGAGAGTACACAACTAGTCTTCATTATCTCAATCTATCGCAGTTCAATGCTAAAAGTAGATTCTTTCTCCACTCTCTAATGTGGCGCTGACTATGGTCTGGAGTCCGCATATTTGCAGCCGCTCACTTGCCTTAACTCGTTAGCTTGTCGTGCTGCTGAGCGACCTACATTACGTTTTCCTAATCGCAGTCTGCAATCTAACACATGTCAGCTACAGCGACCATCAGTCCGCATGACTCTTTCACTTCAGCGTACTAATTCTCAGTGCGATGTCAGTGACTCTAATTGTCTGTTGAGACTGTAAAATACTGATTCATATAGTTAAAACATTTTTTTCTGTTACATGCTACCGTTTATTAGGTGTTGTAACTGCCTTGTTTTCCTTGGTGGTGACTTCCACATACAGCACAACAGAAACATTATATAGTGCCATCTACCGCAGATACACTAAACTACGAAGAATTGTACTACATGAAGAAACTATCAACCCTGCATCGCACAATAGAAGTTCTCGCCCCGATCAACATAGGTACAACATCCCAACATCAGTCGTTAGGCCGTGGCCCACCGGGCATGATCACCTCGTCTGGCCAGAGGATCCTCCCTTTATGTAGGAGGTACTTCACACACCTGTTTTTCTTCACCTTTTTCATTAATTTTTCTATTCTTTGGGCATACGGCAAAGAAATCTTCAACCTATTGTCACTAGAACCACCCTTGTAAATCATTACACTCCTGTCCTTCCAAAAGGTGCCATTGCTTTTTGCGATAAGGGTGTCCATTGTGCATTTTATTTAGGTAATATTTTTCGCTGTATAATTCATTTTCTTTTTTGCGTGTAAAAGAAAACTAACCGAGATGCTCGTAAAATTAAATAATTTCAGTTGTTGGAAAGAAAATAATACACTGCAGGCAATTAAATCTGTTACTTTCTGTTCTGGACGAGAATGGAAGCTTTAAAGAGAGCGAAGATTTCAGTAAGGCAACCAATGGTGTCACTCGGTACACAAACAAGTTTATTTTTATTTTAAACTAGCTGACCCAGCAAACTTTGTACCGCCATGTTAATTTTCGTGAAACTTTTCTTAATTACCAAAAACTTAATTTAGCAGGTTCGTTTTAATTTCCCGCAGTACAAAATAAAACATTTCGGTTTTTTTACAACTATATATATATAAAAATACCTTTTCCTGACAAGTACAAACACATAAAAAATGAAATATCCAATTATACGCGTACATACATTATTTTGATTTATTTTTATTTATAAAATATATGTATATTTTCTTCGACAAATGTGGCCAGCCCACTGCCACTTCAGCTTGCTAATCCTGTGGGCTACGTCGATGACCCTGGTTCTTTGTCGGATCACCTTGTTTCTAATGCGATCCCTTAGACAAATGCCGAGCATATACCTCTCCATTGCACGCTGAGCGACTTTGAACTTATGGACCAGTCGAACCGTAAGTGTCCACGTTTCGGCCCCGTATGTCATTACGGGTAGGACGCACGCATTGAAGACTTTCGTCTTTAGGCACTGTGGGATCGATGATGAGAAGACCACATTTGTCGAAGAACCGATAACCGTTGGGGTGAACGAGTTCTTGAGTAGAGACCGCGTCTCGGCAAACGTAGTGTAGGACGTCCACAAGCCAGGTGGAGCGATGATTTGCGCAAGACGGCTGGCAGGAGCTGGATGCGAGAAGCCATAGATGGAACTAAGTGTCGTGAAATTGGAGAGGCCTATGTCCAGCAGTGGACTGCGATAGGCTGATGATGATGATGATGATGTATATTTTATTGAACCATCCATTAATTAATAATTTGAGGGAATCTACAATTAGGAAATGGAAAATCTAAAAATTTGTTATAGTTTTTTTTGATACTTATTATAAAAATAGCTTAAGAATATTTAACATTTGCAAAAATGTGAATGATTAATAACAGTTTACTAAATACAGTTTTTTGTAGTATATAGACCTTAAGTATACCAAAAAATTACATACATCTGGCAAAGTTAGCCTGAAAAAAGTGGCCTTAGTTACATATTATATGATCAGCTAACTGCCAGTGGAACTCTCGTCGTAATTGATCCAGCCGTTTCAGAGATTAGTCTGAATAAACCGATAAAAAAGACGAAATAATATTATTTGATGTAAGTACTGTACTTTCCTCTGTGCATTTAGTAAAAAGTTGTTAATTTGAAATTATAAAGATACACTTCAAATTATTTATTTGTATAGATTATTTTCAGATAAATTGACAATTCCTCTTAAGCAAAATTAATTGTTATATTTATTCAAACCGGTAGCATTTTAATCATCACTAATTGACTATTTATCGAAGTGTCAAAAAGAAAATAAATGAATAGATAGAGTATAATTACTTTTGCTGTTAGAACTTTGTAGACGTTCTTAATTTAAATTGACTCTAAATGAGTGGAACAAAGCGCCGGCCTCATCTGTCTGTCAGTCTCAGACCTTAGGAAGACTTTAATCCGTTAATCTTAATCAGTTCATCAGCCTGTTTACTTTAACTTCGAAATGATCTTCCCACTTCATAAATATTTCAATTTACTCATAATTCGATCACTCTTCATTTCTTGGATCCAATAAATTAACACAATATAATATTATATCTTGATAATTTGATTGTTGAAATAGTTACACTGTGTACTTGACGTACTTAGTTTCTCATTATTGGTGGAGGTTGCCACAAAAGTATGTAAAAAAAATGTTTACAACAAAGCTAAGCAAAACAAAAGGTAAGAATCTTGCATGATATGAATCTAAACAAATGAAAAATAAAATTAAAGTGTCTGCTTGCAGTTTCGAATGAACAGTTTTTCAGTAAATGCATATAAAAGTATAAACGGTGTTTTCATCTAAAAATACGATTTTCAAAAATTTTTCGTACTTTCACTGGCAGATATTTAGTGATACAAGGAGCAATTAAATTACATTATTATATTAGCTACATCTCGGGGCATGAACCGCGGCTATTGTTTTAAATTCAGTTCGTAAGTACATATTAAGCGAATAGCATATAGTTGGGAAAAACTATAGATGATGAATGCAAAGTCAGTTTATGAGAGGGAAAATTTTCTATAACACAAGTCGTAAGAAACTTTAATGTATGTTGTACTCATTTCTTGAGTAAAGCGTTAGTTACATGATCTTAAGCATAAAAAAGGGTTCCATAATCAAACTGTAAATCCTTATTGGTGTGAAATTTGTTTGTCAATCCAGTTATATTTCGCCGTACATTTTACTTACTTTACAAATGAGTGTAAAGGTAACTCTAAAGAAACTAGAATAACCGAAGTAATTATTTAGTGACTCCTAAAACTGTGGGACAAATATTTAAAATAAGTAGTATTGATTCCTCTCTTATGACATTTTTAGTAATTGAAGTCACGAATCTTTACTATATCTTAACTCCCAATAGTCTCTTCAAGATAATGAATATGCAGTCGTTCCAAAAATTTGGGAATTCGCTTTTGTTGCTGACTGTACCAGTTTGACAATTTAATTAATGACGATTGCAAGTACCTCATTTACCTGTCAAGTTCCTTACCTTTTCGTTATATTAGGTATGTTGTAAATGAACCGAGTAAAATTGAAATGGGGTTTATTAATTAGGTAATTAAATTAATAAATAGTAATAATAAGTATTCCGGACATCTCACAACGCCAACTAGTCCCAAGGTAAGCAGAGCTTGTGTTATAGGCTCTAGACTACCAATAAAAATACGTACATACATATTTTTTAAATACATAAATATGTAGAAACGGCCCAATCAAGAGGTTGAGTGTGGAAATAGCTCCGCAAAATAAACAAACATACGTAGAAAAACACTCTGACTCCGAATCAAATATTTGTCGATCATACGAGCATTTGGCCCGACCCGAGAATCGAACCAGAGACCTCAACCACAGCAGTCGCATACGCTGCCACTGCGCCACCAATCTATACTATTAATATATTAATATACTAGACTACAAGGTTGGCCTAGTGGTTTCAGTGGTCCCCCCACAACTGTATCCC
>PKRV01000339.1:0-17170 GCA_003709505.1 Hyphantria cunea
CTAAAGGCGATAGCATCCGAGTCTCATCCGATCCGAGCAATTTAAATTACACTTAGCAGATATGAGTATATAATCAGAGCCAAAATAGCACTAGCTCTCCAACAATAAGATACAAATTCGAGTGAATAGTAATCCAACACAGCTGATTCTAAATCATGTTCACATGTATATCTAATTATATTTACGGGAATAAACACCTTCACGATATTAAGTACATACTTTAGACGAAAATTCAACCAGAAGGCCAAATCTCGTAAAAATTCGGTTAAAGATATTCTCGTGGTAAAGAAAAAACCAAGCAGGCCAGTCTTATCTGTTATACTACACTTAGTAGGCCTTGTTAGGACATATAAAAAGATATCTGTTTTAATCAGTATTTGACACTATTTATTGATTAATAGAAGTTAAGTTACAACAATGCAGTTTACAACGAACGTGTTGAGTTGCGACTGATGTCTATTACCTATACATGCATTATAGGCCGTAAACAACTAGCTCTCGATACTTCGTATATCTTAACAGGCCTAAACCTACTTTCACATAGAAAAACCTGTCTGTCACTAGTGGCCTGCTAAAAGCAGGTGATGTGATAACTAAACGTTCAATGTAGATTGTAATTTGTGTAGAGTGAAATTGGAATGTAACCTGCCAGTCTTGGTACTTACTAATTTATTATGACAAAATCATTTTTGATGTTTGTCATAACTGAAAATTGAAACGAATTTTTGTTGCGAGAATAAATTAACCCTCCGGTCGAAATATTAGGGAGGTCATCAGAAAAATATGATGTTAATATCTATCGTTGCAGCTTTTATAAATCCCCGTAAAGATACAGCTGGTTTTAACACAACAAAAGGGTGCGATTATACAATTTAATGGTTCTACTGCCTCGTCCTACCGGTTACACCACAGACAAACATTTTTTTGTCCATAGTCCTATCTCGACCGTGGTCACATTTTTTAAATAGGANATAAAGGCGATAGCATCCGAGTCTCATCCGATCCGAGCAATTTAAATTACACTTAGCAGATATGAGTATATAATCAGAGCCAAAATAGCACTAGCTCTCCAACAATAAGATACAAATTCGAGTGAATAGTAATCCAACACAGCTGATTCTAAATCATGTTCACATGTATAACTAATTATATTTACGGGAATAAACACCTTCACGATATTAAGTACATACTTTAGACGAAAATTCAACCAGAAGACCAAATCTCGTTGACAAAAATTCGGTTAAAGATATTCTCGTGGCAAAGAAAAAAACAGACAGGCCAGTCTTATCTATTATACTACACTTAGTAGGCCTTGTTAGGGCATATAAAAAGATATCGGTTTTAATCAGTATTTGACACACTATTTATTGTTTAACAGAAGTTAAGGTACAACAATGCAGTTTACAACGAACGTGTTGAGTTGCGACTGATGTCTATTACCTATACATGCATTATAGGCCGTAAACAACTAGCTCTCGATACTTCGTATATCTTAACAGGCCTAAACCTACTTTCTCATAGCAAAACCTGTCTGTCACTAGTGGCCTGCTAAAAGCAGGTGATGTGATAACTAAACGTACAATGTAGATTGTAATTTGTGTAGAGTGAAATTGGAATGTAACCTGCCAGTCTTGGTACTAACTAATTTATTATGACAAAATCATTTTTGATGTTTGTCATAACTGAAAATTGAAACGAATTTTTGTTGCGAGAATAAATTGACCCTCCGGTCGAAATATTAGGGAGGTCATCAGAAAAATAAAACAAAACAAACAGCAACCCATAATGTCCCACTGCTGGGCTCGGGTCTCCTCTCAGGAGAGGGTTAAGGCCATACGTCAGAAAAATATGATGTTAATATCTATCGTTGCAGCTTTTATAAATCCCCGTAAAGATACAGCTGGTTTTAACACAACAAAAGGGTCCGATTATACAATTTAATGGTTCCACTGCCTCGTCCTACCGGTTAAACCACAGACAAACATTTTTTTGTCCATAGTCCTATCTCGACCGTGGTCACATTTTTTAAATAGGATTACGGACAAGTAAGTTACCAATAATTCAACCAGGAGTAATAACATCTTTTTCCTGGTTCTTTTGAATTATTCTTCTTTTTTATGTATGAGTGTGACAAAGTAACTCTACTATGCCCGATGTAAGGCATAGCAGGATCATAGATGTGTAGTCACCGTACTCATTACGAATGTAGACAATACAGCATGGTGACCCACACTATGGGGGCACCAACGAAACACGACGACACGAATGCCAATGGCCCAACTAATAAAAAAAACTACAGATAAAAATATTTGCCAGTCGTATTACCAGTAAGACAACGAGCAAAGAATATTTTTAAATGTATGCAAACATAAGGTTTATGTTTTAGATATATACATATGGGAACAGTTAACCCGCTCCATTCGTTCTTGCACCGACTCATCGGTGTTAGTTGTATCAAAGATTGAAGTTATCCAATCGTAGCTTGCCCTCGTTCTCCGTCAAGTACAACAAGTCTGCCATAGTCTGTTCGCAGATGGCTTCTTCAGCTTTTTCAGACATCTAATAAATAAATAAATGGGTAATAAATATTTCAAAATTCTAACACACACTGCCATCTAATCCCAAAATAAGCAGAGCTCGTATTATGGGTACTAGACAACTGATATGAATACATTGTATAATTGTTTTCACATCCCTATTTTAAAATATAAAACACAAAACTTTGAAACAAATGTTTGCAGACCATACAAACATTTGATTCGACCCGGGAATCGAACCCTAGACCTCAAGCAAAGCAGTCGTGTACGCTTCCACTGCGCCACCGATGCAGTCTAATCTGAACCATTTAATTGGATTAGTATAATATCTACTGAGTTAAAGGTGCTAAATTTATTATTTTTTAAGAGACAGGCAAAAATGCGCATGTCAGCTGGTATATTATGAATATATTGTAGGTTCAAACCCCATATGGGACAACACTTTGTATGATCCACAAATCACTATCCTGACTCCGGGTGTTCTAACACTTTGTATGATCCACAAATTATTGTTCTGACTCCGCGTGTTTTCCATGATGATATATTCATTATGCGGGAGTTGACTCTTAAACGTGAAAAAGTTTAAAAACAATAACCCGACAACATAAAAACTTTTGTTAAAATTTATATAGGTACCGATGTACCCGGGAAACTAACGAATCTATTGACTTTTCATTCATTAAAATCAGTTCATTCATTAAAACATACCAAAATTATTACCTTCTTTTGGCTTCGTGGTAAAAAAGAAAAGGTATGCCCAATGATGCAGAAACATCTCAATAGGCCGCCATAGTGTGGGTCACCATGCTTCATTGTTGCATTGTCTGCATTCGTAATCAGCATGGTGACCACTCTTGGATTCTACTATGCTCTCCATCAGGCAAAGTAGTCACTTTGACAGGTCCATACAAAAAAAAAAACTCACCGGTCTGTAAGTATAGTCGGTTACTGGAGGACACTTGAAATTGGGTCCAAAGTTAACGTTAACCGTTATATTCCTGAACGGTGACACTGATGGATAGTAGCAGCCTTCGAATATATCGGTGTACGCCAGGCCCTGACACTTGCCGTTCTTGAAGAAGAATATCTTACTGCCCGGCAACTCCTTGAGATTGCTCAGTGATTCTTGGACGTTATCCTTGTCTTCGTAGTATAGGTGGCTCTTGAATTTCACCAAGGGCTGTAAGTTTTTTTTAAAGTAGATTAGCTCTCCGGACTACCCTTAACTTATACGTTGTATGTATATTTAATTAACAATATCCGTTGACATGTTTACTTAATATTATATTATATTTATATATATAATTATATACCTCATTAATATTTTTGACATTGCATGCGACAGTTCATTCTTACACTTTTCAGTAAATAAATTTCATTTCAAAATGTACAACTCTAAATATTTGTATATATTATCATACCATGTAATATGTATATTGGTAGGACAGAACAAGCAGCCAATACTCTTTAGGCAGAGCGAGCGCAGTGAATCCGGTATCTACTGCAACTACATTGCAATGAACTCCCACATCAGTTTTATTCTTGGTTATTATATTATTATCAATATTAAAAAATATGAAATCGATAAAATACGATTCAAACATTTTTTTCAAAGAACAAACTTTAGAGTCTGCATAAAAATGCAGCATTTAAATGCTCTACCGCATACAGACTCATATATGGGTCATAATAGTATTTATGTAGTCATGAATAAACTCACAATCGCAACAATATCTGTTTTGTCAAATATTTCACAAAATAAAAATTACAAGTATCAAAAATCTATTATACCTTTTGTCATTTCAGAATTGTCTTAATTAAGCTTGATGTTTAACGCAAAATTACTTAGGTATACTTTCGTTGGTTAAAGAACAGAGTTATTAAGATTTTTTTTTTGCTTTTCAGTTTTTTTGGATGGCAATTTTTTTTCGCTAGAATGTCGTTTGCTATAAGACCATTACTACACTTACCCTATCTTTATAGGTGTTAGGCGTATACTTGGTGTTAGCGGTCTTGGGCAGTACGATGAGGAATCCGACCGTGTCGCCCTCGCCGTACGGCCGGCTGTAACTCTTACCGCGCGACTCGTGAAACCTGAAACATTACCACCAGTCTATTATACCTATTTATTACATGAAACACACGTCTTTCCATGAGTTTTAAGTATGTATATCCGTAAGTCCGCTTTGTTATTGTTAACAAAGTTACAAGCGACTGTCAATGGCGTTTATGGGACTTAGTCGTTTCAATGGCAAGGAGTGGCAGTAAAAGAGTGTTAGTTACGACGCGTACACATAAAAAATCCAATGCAAAATAATACAAAAATATCGAAGAATGTACATAAAAAGAAAAGGTTCCAACGAATTGAGAACCTTCTCCTATTTTCGAAATCGGTTTTATAAAGACAACAAAATGATTACTTGGTTCCTTTCCGACTGCGCCAGGAGTATCCGAACTTGTCGTACCCGCACGGCGCCTGCAGGTTGGCGTGCTGGCGGCTCCAGCCCAGCCGGCACTGCGAGCCCTCTGGCTGCTCCTCGATGGTCACCTCGTAGTACCAGCACCCCAGCGACACACCTGACACACACCATCACGACACCTACTACCGTCATCATCGTCTACCTGTCGCACTCCACTGTTGGACATAGGCCTCTCACATTGCGTCCACCGTAGTACAATACACTTGGCTATATAATAATAATTACGATGCAATCGTCTTCCAAGACTATAGTTTCACTATTCATCCCATGGGTGTCGAACAAAGTCAAATAGAAGAACAAAATTTATTACGCAGGACAACATCACTGCAAAGAGGTTCTGCAAAGCCTTATTTATAAGAAGAGGCCTATGATCAGCAGTGAGCCTTGTGTTCTCAAACTAGGTTGGGTACGGGTTTAAATCTACAACGATATTAACGATAGTCCCGAAGCCACCGAGACCCTTGAGCCTCTACAGTTGCGTAGAGATGTCGCCTCCTTGGCAGTCCTCTATCGCCTTTACCATGGTGTGTGTTCTGAAGAGCTCTTCCAATTGATCCCCCCCCTCTCCCTTCCTCTACAGAACAACACGTGCCGGCCTTAGAAGTCACCGCTTCAAAGTGAAGACATACGTTCTCGTACTCATCGCTTCGGTAATTCCTTCCTGTGCCGAGCGGTCAAAACCTGGAACTCACTACCAGCGCACGTGTTTCCTTCCCACTATGATCCCGGGTCCTTTAAGCGGGGCGTGAAAAAGCATCTCACCAGGCCGCCATAGTGTGGGTCACCATGCTGCATTGTTCTTTTTCGCATTGAGGATGGTGACCACCACTCTTGGATTCTGCTCATGCTTTCCATCAGGCAGGGCAGAGTCATTTTGGCAGCTTAGACATATTAAAAAAAAAAAACAAAAGAAGATATACCTGAACTTCGATTTTATACGCGGAGCAACTGCCATCAGACATCTAGTAACTGTGTAATACGGCGTAGAAATAAAGAGTTTCCTATCTACTGAAGGATTCAAAACTAATAAGCTGTACTATTCACTACAACTTACCATGTGTAGCTCGCACCATGCAGTAGCCCTTTTCACCAGTAACAGCCAACCTGTCTTCTGATATCTTGATCTGGGGAGCTCTGTCGTGCAAGGCCATCAACACTACACCGGGACATAGCGACCTGTACAACCATCCCGGTATAGGCTTGCCACTCCACTCGTTGCTTTCATCAAATTCCTGTAGACGGTTTAATTGTTAGATTTAGGATAAAAAAATCGACTTCAAGAACTGGAACGAACTGAAATGGGACCACATAGGAAGCAACAGCTTTCAAATAAAAAAAAAATCATCAATATCGGTTCACCCAGTTGAAAGTTATGTAGCTTGTTGTTGTACCGTGGGTAAATTGGCGGGCCTTTGCACATGTTAAATTAACTTCGAGAATCGAACTAAGTGGCGTGCAATTGGAGAGGACTAGGTCTAGCAGTGGACTGCGATAGGCTGATGATTAAACTTACTTCATATCTTCATCTTTAAGCTGGAGGTCTAACAAAGAAGGTTCATTTTCAGAAGATCCATGGCCAGATTCAGGAGGATTTTATTTTTCATCAGATCCTGACTTCAAGATTTGGTGATACACCTATTTTAGTTATAGATTTTACTTCCCTTCTCCATCACCTCGTTCAATCTTTTTTTTTTGCTATAAATATTTTTTACCTAGGGACCGAAACTTAAAATTGACTTGATTTAGCGATTAGAGATAAATAATAATTTATCTATTTATATCTATCTAATAACAAAAATTATTCTCCTTAGATCCATCCATCTGGACTGCCTCTGCGGCGCAGTGGTAGCGTATACGACTGCTGTGCTTGAGGTCTCGGGTTCGACTCCCGGATCAAACCAAATGTTTGTATGATCTGCAAATATTTGTTTGGATGTTTTCTGTGTATAATATTTATTTACTTACAAAAAAAAGTTTAAATGTATTTAAAAAAGATTTGTATCAGTTGTCTAGTACCCATAAAACAAGCACTGCATAGCTTGGGACTTCGCGTTGTGTGAAGATGTCCGAAATATTTATTTATTTATTTAATCATATATCTTGCCAATGGACCCTCTGAGAATGAACTACGAAGAAAAAAAACCATCTCCAATGCAAATATCCAAATGAATAAAATTTTAAAAAATATGATCCTTAAGGTCACGTGTTCTGACCGTTTTTTATTTTTGCGCACAGACGCCTAATTGTTTGTCATACAGAGGCCCTCATGTCGTGATAAACCGGATTCATTTATTTGACATAACTTAGTTGTACCATCGTAGTGTAGGCATGGATCAAACTTCGCAACTACCATCGCTAGATAATAATCGCTACGAATATTAATTGCTATCGTTTCCGCTACGTACAGAAGGGTGACTGACTTATATTTTCGCGTTTTTCTCACTTATAAGAGAGATTATTCTGTTGTTTTAGTTAAGTATAGAAGATTATATTAGCAGTAGAAACCTATATAATACTGATAAGGAGAGCCAAAGGTTTTGTTAGTTAGACAATGCATTTTATTAGTTCATCGTGCAGTTACTGTTACAAAAGATTGATCAATTAAATCTAGCTTTCATTTACCGTTTTAGATATTATTTTTTGTATTAATATCTTTTTCTATTTATTTAGCTGTTATTTTTGAACTATTTATTGTTTTTTATTAACTTTGAATTAGGTTTAAATTGCACTGATTTAAATATTGCAATTATTATTCAAATCTAACGCATCTTTAAAATATGAAATTAAAAATAAATTAAAATCTGACTATTTTAAAATATATAAATTTAATTATTTATTAAATTGAATATTAGTGTAACATAACAATTCGTTACACAAAAACATTAACAGTATAAGTGTCAATCGTGGGCCCTATTACCCCTGCAATAGTTTGATAACAATGACTTTGTCAATAACAACAGCCTAATTGCAGGGGTACTGCGTTTCACTGCTGGACCATAAGCTTCCCCATTGCCCGCCACCCTGATACGATTTCGGATTCTTACATTCAGCTCCTGCTAACCATCTTTCGAAATTCCACCCAGCCTACTACGTTTGTCGTGACGAATGCTTCACGCTAAAAATGTTAAAATTACCGACCTGTCTAAATGGTGCATGTGGATCCGGCTCAGCCAGTATGTATCTGTATCCATCTTTATTGAATGGATGTTCTGTAGGATAGCCATGAGATGGTAATTTCAAAGTTCCGACGTCTGCAGTCCGCCCCTTCTTCCCAATAGGGACGCTACCAGACTCGGCGGCGCTGCTGACAGCGGGTCGGCGCTTGCCTTGCCTCCCCTTCACGCTTCCTGCTAATGGAACTGTGAAAACATAATATACACTTGCATCTGTTATACTGCAAACCAACGACCAAGCAACCACTTGCTTGCACCAGCACACATGTAATGTAACATTTAATTATAATGTATTTTTTTTAGAAATCAGTTTGTAAGGGCTTCGTTTTTCATTATTAGCAAATTTATATTATTTCTTAACTACCTGAGCCCCGCGGTGTTACCCGCGTTCGCTATTGTATCAACGCCGCGGGACTAAGCTAGTTTATACATATAAACCTTCCTCTTCAATCACTCTATCTATTAAAAAATTCGCATCAAAATCCGTTGCGTAGCTAGAAAGATGTAAGCATACATAGGGATATAGGGACAGAGAAAGCGACTTTGTTTTATAATATGTAGTGAATTGGGACAATCTTCGTACAACAAGTTTTATGAAGGTTAACGTTAAGAAGACGCTAATATTGCCATTACAAATAGCTTCAATAATAATGATTCTTATTTGGCGGAATTAATGCAACTGGTGAAATGCGAAATGCATTCATTGTTATATGGCCTTATACCACGTGAATCAGCTATATACTGACCGTTTAAGAAAGTTGCGGAATTATTGTGCAACAAAAGTCTATATGATATCTTTGAGATTTGGAAGCTTATCTTACGAAGTCAGCAGTCAAAATTACATGTTATACTACAATTTCATATACGGACACTGACTAGGGATAATCCATAAGCTAAGACAAAATTCGGAACGAGATAATCCGTCAGAGAACCAAAGTGAACGAACTAACTCTGAAGTTTGTGGCAACGGACTGTTTACATATGTCGCAGACCGATAACCGCAGGAGTAAGCGTGTTCAAGAGTATATAAGGCGTCTTGACATACGTGAGATGAGGATATGACTTTTTTTGTGGTATAGGAGGCAGACGTATCGCCTGATGGTAAGCGATTACCGCCGCACATGGAAACCCACCACACTAGAGGCGTCACAAGTGCGTTGCCGGCCTTTTAAGAAGGAGTACGCTACCAGCCTTATTTCGCAAGTCCTTAACTTGCGAAATAAGGCTGGTAACGGCTACATGCTCTTTGGTTTTCCTTGGGAGAGGCCTGTCCGGCTATAGACTGCAACAGTGTGATGATGATCACTATTAGAAAAGCTCTTATATCGAGTCGTTTGTGTTGTTATTCACAAGCAAATATATAAATCGGTGTCCTAACATAAGAAGACCTAAAAATACCTAAACTGTGCAACTCCTTCACAACAAATCTTTTTACAAGTACATCAGGTAGTAAAACTGTTTCGCGAATCCTAATTTTAGAGAGGGCCATGTGCAAACATTGCATCATGACACGATACTTACTTCAACATTTAGCTTCATTTTTAAATCGATTTAAAAAATAAGATTTTCTATTCGATTTAATGTTTTTATACGTAATTAATAAATTACGCGGTATCTTTATCATTTTTAAATCGAATCTTGGTAGTCAATGTAGTCTTAATTTAATAATCAGAATTTAATGAACATTTAATCAAATCGATAATCGATTTAGGTGCATTGAAGTCGACGATACCTTTTCGAATTTATATTAATATATATAGAATATATATATAGAAAATAACGATACGGCAATACGATCATTAGTCACGACATGAACTCATTTTATATTCATTCGATTGGCTGAGCTAATCATGTTCGATATCCATAGCTAGCGTGTAAAGAAGCCATGACTTACTAATACAAATTTATTGCATATCTAACACAAATACTATTTTACTATATTAGATAGATCGATCGATCGATATATATATATATATATATATATATAGATCGATCGATCGATATGTATATATATATATATATATATATGTTTCGAGTGGAGTAAATTATGAAATAAATGGTATAATGGACAATTCAGAAAAACGCCCAAACAAATTTTAGACAAAGTATGAATACGAAAACGATGCAATACGTACTTTATATTTTATAGACTGACATATTTAGAAAGATATGCAATGTTTACATTACTATGTCTCATTATTAAGCAGGGCTCTTCAAAATGATGCTATACCTAGAATTAAAGTGTCATAAGTAGAACGAATGGAAAGTAATACGTTTTCAAAACTATTCGACGAATGTGATGACTTCAAAATAAACATATCTGTACATTATGAACGTAAAAAATATAAACATTCATATTAAAAATATGAAAACAGATCAGAAGAATTAATTTGAATTAAACAACAATCGATTAACTAAACCTTAAATACATTTGATGTTTTGTATTCTAATGGTGACACCGATCAATACTTCTATACATCTATATATTCATATAAATAAAAACGAATCACTAAAATGTATGTACGCGCATAACTTCTGATCGACTGCCTCAAACTGGATAATTCTTTGTTTTATGCCTTTTTTTGTCAATACATGGTTTTTATGCAGGAAAATTAAAGGAAAAGTGAAAAAAATGGTGGCACAAAGTTCGTCGTATTAGGTATTTTTAAATATTTTATCCATTTTTCCGTATGGCGATAAGAGTCCATAACAGATTAATGTTAATAAATTTAGGTATAATTAAAATAGTAAAATATATTCGGTCAATGTTAGATCTAATAAATAAAATGCAGGTAAATTGGAAATAGGAAATTATACGTATCCCATTTAACAGCACTATAAGAGTTAAATTTTTAGCGTTGATCAAAACAATTTATAGGATTTAAATTCTTAGGGTTGATCAACCGTAATAAATTTTTGAAAGCATTTGTAACCACCACCTTCAAAAGTGTGTTGCAAGCTATCTTTCTTAAGTAACATCCATAAAAAAATGCTAATAGGAAATTATTTTTTTTCTTAGTCAACTAAAGCGCGTTGTAAGTAAGGTAATGTTTATGATGACGTAACTAGTAAAAAAAGAGGGTGTGAACTGTTAAAAGCTATTTATTGACAATAACTAGGTAAAATTCGGTTTTAAAATAGGTCACATTACTACATCCAAGTTTTTCTGCGAAAAAGCTGTTTAGTAAAATGGTTTCGTCTCGGGTTTCCTAATAATAATGTTTCTCTTTTTATACTTTATTAAACAGAGAAATAAGAATTCACGCATAGAATGATCAGAGGTCGACCTCCAAATACACGTGTCTATTTTATATTTAAACTACATACATACTTTCATCGGACCTAGTATTATACGTCAGATAATATCTACATTACCTAATATTCCGAAACACATACAGGAAATGGATATTGAAATAAACTGCTCAAAGATAAAATATTTGAGACTTGAACGCGTAATAAACGAGTTTATAGTGTTAAAGCTCCCAAGAATAAATACACATCATCTAGGTAATATGCAAAATACTGAAGCAACTTCTTAATAACAATATTATACTAAGTAAATGCAAGGTAAATATTTAAAAATCACAATTTAAAAATCTCAATCAAATAAAACGCAGGTAATAATTTTCGCTACACGGACAACACGGTTTATGAGACCGTTAAAAAAACGTTAAATCAAGTAGAATCTCAACTCACTATCCATGTCGTCAACACCGATATCAGAACTAACTGACAAACTTGTCATAATTCATATTTAGTGCAAGTAGTGATAAGATAAAATACGTATCGAGACGAACCTACTTGCTGATTAAATCGTTGTCTTTGGTGACGAAGCGATTTGTGTAACTTGCAGACCTGGCAGTGCGCGACGTAAACAACCCACTAATATACAATTAAAATATTTTTCCTGTACTTACAAGTGTTACTGTGTAACGAGATAAAACTGAGTCGTCAATACCAAACGCTATAAGTAAACGTTTATTCAAGGCAAATTACGATTCTGATAACAGATAGCCGTGTAAACTAATTATATATGCACATTACAACCTCACGCGTTATAGCTGTGAATTTAAGAATTGAAAAAAAAAAACTAATGAATTGTAACTCACCCGCCATAAAGTTCAAGGTGATTATGAAGTGAACTATTTAAATCTAAAATCAATAGAGAAATCGCGCGGTAACGCGACGCTCCTATGTGTAGTTATCGGCGAATATACGGACACACTAACGCACAATATAGTGTTTAATATTACAGCTGTGTGCGTCGCGAACTTAGTGTTTACATACACTAATGCATATAGAACAATGTCATTATTCAATAACATGTCTTTGTGGATGGATCTACAATTCTATGTATGCACCGCTGTTCGAAACATGAGTATGTTGTTTTTCAGTGTTTTTGGAACGTTTCCAAAGCGACATAACCAAGCAACAATTATGGTGTTGTACCGTACAATCGTTTTAAGTTTTATTCGCGTTATTTAGGTCAACTCGGTGGCTTGTTTTTACGTAATCTTCGGTTCTTCTGTACCGGACAAACGTCGGCCACGGTTTGTTCAATGCAAATAAATTTAATGTGTACATCTGTAGGTAGCAACCTAATAGGTTTATAACACGTGTATTATCGACGTAGGACGTCTAAGAACTTTTATAACGCGTTTGTCATTGAACAGCAATTGTACGATTCTCGTTATATAATAATATAATTTATACCGTGGCTTCTCTAGACGCGAATTGATTGACCCTGGCAAGCTATCGTGCATATTTAATTACCGTCCTGTCGTCCTGAGTCTATTATTTTTTATACATTCTATTGCATACAATCTCTATGCGTACATATTTGACAACAGAGGTTGCACATGTGATACTAGCCTTCAGGCGGCTTAAAAACATACAACGCAAGACAACGTAGCCACAACGTATTCTTGCCAGTCCCCAACCCACACTTGGAGACCCGAGCCCAGCAGTGGGATATTATGGGTTGTTGATGATGATTGATGACTTTTCCATATCCATGGATAATAATACAACAGTTAGTAAATGTTTGTTGTTCGATTCTATTTTTGGGGTTCTTTTATGTATTACTATACCGTGGGAGAGCCACGCTTCGGTATGAATGAGCCGGCTCGACCGGAGTGATACCACGGCCTCATAGAAAACCGGTGTGAGCGCTTGCGCTGTGTTTCATCGAGTGAGTGAGGATACCGGAGGCCCATACCCCAATCCCTCCCCCTATCCCCCTCCTCATCCCCCAAAGGCCGGCAACGCACTTGTGACACCTCTGGTGTTACGGGTGTGCATGGGAGGCGGTAATCGTTTACCATCAGACGATACGTATGTTCGTTTGCCCCTTTTACCACAAAAAGAACAATTTGACGGCTATGGTTACCATAAACAGTTTAGATCTAGATACTATATTTCTTGAATGATATGTGTTTAATTTTCTTAAAACAATGTTGCCAATATCCTGTCGTTATAGAGTCGGTAACCGTCGTTTCCTATCAGAACAACACGTGATGGATGTGACACACTCAAACTGATAGTTCATCCGGGATCATGGAAATTGGCAACAAGGCCGAAATCTTGGAAGCCAAACATGGTAAGCACTCCGTTCATAATAACTTACTGAATAAAAGTGGCCTGAATATTTACGAAAGTAGTTCAAATCAACGCATAGAACTGTCTTTGACGGTTACTGCTTCTGAGGAGTATCCTGGAGTGGAAGGATTGTATCAAAAACCAAATAAGAATCACTACCTACCTGTTTGTGTATTACGTGCTCAATGGTTAAAAGATTGAACTGAAATCTTCATTTTGATCAGACTTCATATAAAATGGGTGTTAATATCGCAATGCGCCTTGCATTTTTAAAATATTTACAGATAAATCTCAAATAGTGTAAGGTAGCACTCACGTTAGAAGTAGGTGTGGAATCTTTATATATAGAAACAGAATAGTTCTTTAAACTTTCATTCTCCATCTTGTCCGTACAGTGCCTGAGAATTTGGTGATGACGGTATATAACCACAACAAAATAAGTAAAATAAATAATCGTGCATTCTTTTCTAAAGCTTTTTTCTGATTAACATTTTCCTTTTTAACCTATTATTATCTTCACCTGTATTTTTGTTTTATCATAACCAGCTTTTGTAATTTTTTTTAAACTACATACATTTATTAAAATCATGGATAAAGGTATCTCATCCATGTCTTTGTTACAAAAAATCTAGAACCACATTGAATAATTAGATAGATCAGTTGATGGAGAAACTTATAGAGGACCCTATTAAAGGTATATGTAATTGTTCTAGAAAAAAAATGCTACAGCGGGTTGTTGAGCAGAAAGAACTCCCGGAAAGTGGCTGCCACAGCCCATGAACGCCCGGAACTCGAGAAGTCACAAACGGGTTGCCGGTATTTGAAGACTATATTAGCCCGCTAATAAAGCAGATGATAATTCGGGTTTAAGAAACTTTATTCTCATAAAGAATTACAGATTCACTTACATGAGACTTAAAAAGGATACAATCATTTTCCAAGCGGCGCAACACTCACAGAACACTTATATATACTCCTGGCAGAGCGGGTTAGTAATACTTGTGCAAAATACAATTGAACTCATAATTAACACTTATGCGAAATATGTATAATTAATAATGTGAGGTATTAATATAAAACTGGTAAATGAATTATATAAGTTATAAGAGGGTAACCGTGAATACTTAGTAATATGCGGAATAGAGATAAGTACGTGGAGCAAAGAGCACCTGGATGTTATTTGTTTGGAGTCAGTGAGCGTAGTTGATCTAAACTATTTTTATTGTGTTCATGACATACTTTTTCAATGATTTTTTAAATGTTTACATGGTTTTAGCTTCTTTTATATTTTTCGGCAAATTATTATAAATTTTTCACCACCGTACATGATATTTTTTTTACCGTAGTTGGTACGAGGTTTTAAGAGCTTTATGATGACATAATCATATCAATCACAAAAATTAAAATTAAGAAATACTAATGATAGCATTTCTTAATTTTATTTTTTGTGATTGATATTTTTTATTCAAGTGTATTTGAGTGTGTACAGTTTTATTTAAAATTTTATGTATTAGAATACAGTTATAGTAATGATAGGTTTGTGAAATATTCATTATTTTGGTATTTTTATATATTTTGTTGGGAGAAGTTAGAAAATATTTTTTTTTTTATTACTTTGTTTTGTGCTGTTTGTATTAGGGCAAGGTTTGTAGGGGCCGCTGTGCACCATATTTCTATTAAATAGTCCAAGTGTGACTTAATTAGTGAATTGTATATCAGGTACCATATTTGAAGTGAAAGACATTTAGCAATACTTTTTAACATTCCTGTGAGAGCTGTTAACTTGGTTTTAATTTTATTTATATGTGTTTTCCACGTCAGGTGGCTATCTAAATTTAAGCCTAGGTATTTCTCATTATCCACTTTAGTAATGATATTATTGTTAATAGTGAGAGGTCTATGTTGCGATATCTTTTTATTGTTTGCCGAAAATATTATGTATTTTGTCTTAGTTATATTTATAGTTAGGAGGTAATATTGAAACCATTCACGCAATCGATTTAAATCGGCTTGTGCGTCTGTTATTATTGCCTCGGTGGAATTACCGAAATAAAAATAAACATGTATCATCAGCATAAAGTGTGATGTCACCTTTTAATCCGATTTGGTGTATACTATTTATGTATACGAGGAATAGTCATGGTCCTAAAATGGATCCTTGCGGAATACCGAAAGTCACTTTTCTAGGGTTGCTTTCAATTTTGCCAATCTTAACTATTTGAGACCGGTTCGCAAGATATGACTAAAGTTTTATGTGCTATCCCGGTAACACCAATGTCGAACAATTTACTANCAATCGATTTAAATCGGCTTGTGCGTCTGTTATTATTGCCTCGGTGGAATTACCGAAATAAAAATAAACATGTATCATCAGCATAAAGTGTGATGTCACCTTTTAATCCGATTTGGTGTATACTATTTATGTATACGAGGAATAGTCATGGTCCTAAAATGGATCCTTGCGGAATACCGAAAGTCACTTTTCTAGGGTTGCTTTCAATTTTGCCAATCTTAACTATTTGAGACCGGTTCGCAAGATATGACTAAAGTTTTATGTGCTATCCCGGTAACATCAATGTCGAACAATTTACGATAATTATATCATGACTTATAGTATCAAAGGCTTTCTTAAGATCAATGAACACATTTTCTTCGGCTTGTTGTTTTCTTTAAATGTTTTATTTTTCTTGAGACCTCGTTTCGTTTCATGATAAACATTTCTCTGTATACTGTATTGTTAGGGTTGTCTTTGTGCTGGCGCCAAAGAACATTTCGGCTGTTAATTTCAAAAAATATCTCTTTATTAATCCATTTTTGTCTAGGTGGGTTTAGTACTTTAGTATTTCTTTTTTTTTTCTTTCCACAGAATGGTTGGTTATATTTAGTTATCTCCTTTTTAGTCTACAGTCGTATGGGTACAGGAAATCGCCGATAACACTGTCATTTACACGACTACGGCTGAGCTAAAAGGAAGGGTAATAGTTTTGTCTATCCATGTATGTATGTTAAATCGGAGCGCCTAAACTACTGAACCGATTTTAATTAATTGTGTAAATAAATTCGCAATACCGATCCGAGTCACAAGGGCTTTAAAAAAAATTATCAAAAGCTTTTAAACTCTCACCAAATCACTGTCCTGTTTTATTTCCAATAAAGTTACGAACGAAAATTTTTTTTGTAAGTAGCAACTATAGAATTAAAGCGGCTGTAAAAAATGTGGGTAGTTGTAACACATAAATCCGCCATTAGACTAATTCATGTTCGTATTCTATTTCACTTGGGTAACTTAATATTTCAGAACTAGAAACTATAAATCTGACTAACTTGCCCTTTACCCTATTAAATGTATAGTAAGAGTAGATAACACAGTCAAATTAGTTAT